>JASAMV010001915.1:0-93117 GCA_030248065.1 Rhynchonema sp. JSB1_4
CACACCCATATCACACTGGGAAATGTTGCGCCAACTGCTTATTCACGGCGTTCGAAACAGCACCAAATTGATCGCATAAGCCTTCGACTTCACAAAAGCCAAATTGCCGATGAAAACACCAGACGCGCTTCCCTTTCACAGTCGATTACACAATCGTTCTATCTTTCCGCAAAATGCTACTGCACAACTCAATGCTCTAACCACAGAGTAGCGCCTTTGACCAAAATTTTTGTGCAAGGAATGGCCCCAAAGTTGAGATCTGATCTGGCACCCGGAATTTTTCACTTTAGGTGTCCAATTCATGCTTTTTCAGCGGTTTTGGCCCAAATTTAGGTGCCAGAACGTATTTTCGCACCAACAAATCGGACATTTGTGTGCCCATGACTGCAGTTGCAGGTGGAAAAAACGGTTTCTTTTTATGGAAAAGAAAAATTGCACGGCGGATTTTGAACTTTTCTGAAAAAGTGTCAAAATTATGGGAAACAACCTGTTTTATTGCAGAAACGTACTTTTTCAAGTGTTTTCCAGCCCTTTTACAGCTTTTATTCGAACTTTCTGAACAAGATTCCTTTTCCGACACCATTTTTAGCGCATAATGTGCCAAATATACACATTTGGACCGGTGCCCAAATTTGGCTAGGAAAAGCATCGAAAAACGGGTTTTTTACAGCAAATATATTTTTCCCGAAAAATTGCAACTATACCCATGACACGTCTGAGTAAGACAAGTCCAATTCGAAATAAAAAAAACCACAAACTGACCGTCATACCTTCAATGCGTTAGCCAACGCGGGCACAGCAGCAAGTAGGGGCGTGCAAATGCCAGTAACAACCAGCGGGATGAGACAATAGCCGATAATGCCGAGACATTGCGTGTAGCCGACATCACCGCCGAGCACGCGCGCCAGGAAGAAGACGATGAAGGAGCCAATCAGCCAGATGGTCAGAACCCAGCTCACTACCTGCAGCAATTGGCGCATCAAGTTTGTTTGGTGAAAAAAAACAGTCTTTGAGTTGCTTTACACGGAGTTAGCTTGCGGGTCAAGCAGCTATGCGGTGCACCGTACTGACCATGGTCCGCCCCCGTCTGTGAAAACAGGCGAAATGGGAAATGGGCAATTAAGATCAGGGCTGTGGCTTTCAAGCAAAAAAGGGCGTTCAAATGTTCAGAGCGCGCTTTGCGTCCTGCCAGAGTTTCTTTCAACTGAACTGGAACAACTTCGTGAAATGTCCGCATTACGTTTTGTGCGGTGGGTGAAAAGCCAACACACGAATATACTGTAAGTAGTTTCGAGCGCTTGTCAGCACAACTGCACATTGGTTGTTTCCGGAGTTGTTCACGTGTGGTACCCAATATCCAGGGCCGGACACAGGATCTTTGCGAGGGGGTAATTTTGAAATATCGTTCTATCCAACGCTTGTTTCCGCTGTCAATCCGTTTTTTGTGGTATAAGGTACCATAAATTGAAAAATTCTGACAGCACCGCCGAACATAAATTCAGTTTCCGAAACATTTTTCTGACCATGCTAAACAACCGGGGACAAGAAAATTTAAAAACACAAAGAGCTTACACTCATTTGTCCATAGATGGAGAGTATGGAAAACAATAGCACGACCATTAGCGGACCCCAGAAGTCGGGATTGTCCCGGACGAGTGTGAGTTTCATGCGAAAGTACGGCAACGGCAGCATCACACAACGGATTTTGTAGTAGATGTCGGTCAAGTCGATATCGAGTTCTTCCCTGATAAATCAAGGCGGGTACATTTTGTCCCGGCTATGAAGTCTGCAATCCAGACACACACAGTAGCCTTCTTTGCCACTAAACGGTAAAGGGTGAATTTTAACGCTGATGCACCTTGCTTTTCTGTCGCTGTTGGCACCAGTCGAAACTGGTACCAATGTTCATTCGACCGAAAAAAGTGAGAACCCCACAAATTTCCTTCAGGGCGCGTGGCGTCACCAAATTTACTGCAGAGGGTCGGTCTGTGAAAATATGTCCACAACGGATAGTCGGTATTCAGAATTCTGGCATCTCTGCATTCTGCAGCCTTATCATCCCAGCCGGACGTTAAAATCCATTTCCAAAATGTGCCCCTCACTCACAATTATAGTTGCAAGTGGCAAAAACCGTTTTTCTTTCCTGAAAAAAAACCGTTTTTTTTTCAGAGGGCAAAATACCGAACCGATATTTTTCCGGGCACTGGAAAAATATCGGAAAAATTTCCAAATTTTCCAAAAAACTTGGACAGTCGCGAGGTCAGTTTCTCGAATCCTACAAAAACACCATTTTTTGTTTCTTTGGTCGACTTATCCAGCATGACTTTTCGTCACGAAGCAATTTTACACCACATTTTGCCCAAATGTACCCCATTTTAACAGGCGACCAACTTTTGGCCTGGAAAACTATCGAAAAAACGTTTTTTTTCCAGTAAATATATTTTTCCAGAAAAATTGCAAGTATACTCACAATAACGGCTGTTGAAAGTCTTCGTCATCTTCCACTTCCAACAACCAGCCGAAACCTCTATTCTCCAGAAATCTGCCCGCCGATCCGGCACCGTCGAGTTTGCGGTAGCGAACGTTTGCTGAGTGCAGAATATAGATTTAGTTTTCTTCGAAAATTTGACAAAAGTTGGCCACACAAAATAGAAATGAACTTCCATCAATCTATGCACACACCTGCACCATGTGTGCCAGCACCACCATGTGCATCCATTGTGCCCGTCAGTGCGTAACTGCCACCTGAAGAAAAACGATAAAAATATTTTGTCGTGCACGTTTAAAGATTAGTTGCTTTTTCACAATACTGACACGCGTTTCCCCGTCCATGAACTGCAGCAATTCAAGAATCCAACCTTCGCCTTCATTCGGCTGAAATGTCATGAACGTGAATGGGTCACCCCCGCGGGCTGCGGGCGCTTGTGGCCCCGGTCCACCTGCTCCCATGTCAAGCACGGTCGAGTCAGCCATCGCATAAAATGTACCTGAATATTTTTTTTTAAATTTTTGAACAAATCCTTTGACAGAGATTTAGAACGGTAGCATGGCAAGCTGGTTGGAAACCAATTGGAGTGATGCAATAATAATCGAAATTGATATGATTAGAAATTTTATCGTTTGTTCATTCACATAAGATTATGCACATAAATTGGGTCCAGCTATCAGCTACGAAACCTTGAGAAACCACATTAAGAGTTACAACAGTTTGTATCACATCACAGGAACATGGGACATAAATATATCCTAAACAATCGGCTAACAATACGGGAATGCTGAAGAGATCTACGCCGACAACACAACGTAATAACGGACATACACATCAATCGATAGATTGCACAAAGTGATTTCGAAATGTTGATAAACATTAAAAATTAATTTTCCATTTTCGTTTAATGCACAGTTACTGCCGATGAAATATGTAATCAATAATACACATTTACACATCAGACAAAACGAACTAAGAAAGGTAACAATAATTTCAGTGAGATTATCATGTCAGTAAAATGTGACGGCCGTAACTTCAGCCAATGAGTGACATACAATTCAGGTCATTCCAACGACGTAAGCATCAATAACTGTTTCAGCACTTTTGTCTGACTCGTCTCGCGAATCTCGCCTGCCAAAAACATTTCGTCCACCACCGAGTAAACCTGGAATTTGAAACAGTGACCATTTTTTGTCTTCAGAAACGAAACAAACATAAACGCCAATCGCTGACTTAACTATCGGATTTCGGATTAAACCTGGCCTATCCTGTCCAAATGGTGGTTCAGAGATCGTTTGGACAGAACTATAAAGCTGGTCGGGCCGGATTCAGAAGTTCGGAAATCTCGACACAGCAAATGCAAAGTGGAGCGTCATGAACACACCTAAGCCGATCCGATCACAAACAGTTTTTTTCGCACATGTGGGGTTCAATTTAGAGCTTTTGATATTCCTCCTCCCAATTTCTAGGTGAAAGCAATCTGTTTTTCTGTAATCGCACAAGCCACGCAACCGAACGGCCGAGACAAACAAACAAGTACAAAAATAAATTCTTACAAAAATACAACAAGCCCAATCAAACTTTGTAGAAGTTGAAGACGAGATCGAGTTCGCAGACGTTGTGGAAGTATTCGTTGAGCACCTCGACGAAATTGTGAATGGCCTCGAGATAGTAGAGATTGTTGTCGTTGATGTCGACGCAGATGCAGAAGTACAGGCCGGCGTAGCGACGGTAGACGATCTTGAAGTTGCGGAACTGAAAATTTGCACTTTTTTAATGTTAACTTTGATAAACTATATGTTCGCAACAGAGATGAGAATCGGGCCGGGTGACTTCGGCCCGGCCCGGCCCGACAGACCGAAACTCCGGCACGGCCTGAATTGAAATTCCAAAATTGCGGCCCGGCCCGGCCCGAGCCTAAGAAGGTCGGCCGGGCCCGATGTTTGGGGTCAAAGGCAAAAATGTCCAGGAAAAAGCCAAAATTTCCAAAAATTTTGTCGGGGAAGCGTGTTTATGTGTTTGTGATTCGTTTTTGTGAACCGGGTCCATTTGGGTCCTACAATTTGGAGATTTTTGGGTAAAAAAAAGACGATTCGGGCTCGAAATTTGAGTCACTCGGGCCGAGTAGGGCCGGCAAATCAGGCCCGGTCCAAACCTCCAAAACTCCGGCCCGGCCCAATCTCTGGTACTGGTTCGCAAAATTATTTTTTCTCTGAGTCGAGTCTCCTTTTAGCTCAGAAAGGCGGTAAAATTGGACCGTCGTTCGTTTTGTGCCAGAGGGTGCAACAGGCGTGGTTGGACCGCCCCGGCAACAGCCTGGCCCTATCGGTCAAATTTCCGGTCCAATTTTTTGACGCCAAAGGCCAAGGTACGGTTCCTCCCCTCACAGAAGTAGCCACAACAGAGGTCGCAATCGGTTTGTCCGGCCCGACCCGGCCCGGGGTGGTCACACTCACAGCCAGAGGTCGCAATCCCGATTTTGGGCTTTTGGCACGGGCCGGGGCGGGCCGAAGTGACTTATTTTACTGAAAAAGTAGGGGTTTTTTGTCAAAAATACTAAAATTTCTAACGGATTCGGCAAGTAAGTGATCAGTATTGCCTATCTAACGACGTTTTCATGGAAAACAACGAATTTTCAACCAAAAAATAGGTTTAAAAATCGCAAAAATTATGACAAAAGTTGGGTTAAAATCTAAGCCAAAAATTCGGGCCGGGCCGGAGATTTGGGGGTTCGGGCCGGGCGGGAGAATTGGGGGCTCGGGTCGGGTCGGGCCGGCCAAACCCGGCCCGATTGCGACCTCTGCTCACAGCTCGGCCCGGCCCGGCCAGCCCGAATTTTTTTAGTAAAGATTTTTACCCAATTTTTGTCATAACTTTTGCGATTTTTCTGAACCTGTTTTTGGTGAAAAAAATGATTGTTTTCAATGAAAAAGTTGTCAGATAGGCAAGTACTGCTCAGTTACCGTAAAAACCTAAGTACAGCCCCCCCCGGAATAGAGCCCCCGTAATACAGCCCCCCCCCAAAAAGGGGTCAGTGAATTAATAGAGCCCCACCCGGAATAGAGCCCCACCCCCTATAACAGTGTAGTTCCTGGTCCGGAGGGGGAGATAGCGGACCCTCCGTTTTTTTTCGGAGGGGGAGATAGTGTACCCCCGGCCCCGAGCAGTGGTGTAGCTACCCAGGCGGGGCGGCAACCTACTGTACCACCCAAAATGCGGGGCGGCAACCTACCTACTGTACCAGCCGAGCTAGGGGGGGTCGTACCACTTGGGGGGGTCATCTGGAAACCGAAATTTTTTATGTCTAAATACTGAAGAAAATGTGGCCTAAAACACTAATTTCGCGGCCGGCGCGCGATTTTTCGCCTATTTGCAGACAAATATGCTAATTTTATGCAATTTTAAGCCAAAAATGAATGTTTTGGGTGAAAAGTTAGGTGGGGCGGCAACCTACCTACTGTACCAGGGGAGGGGCGGCAACCTACCTGCTGTACCAGGTGAGGGGCGGCAACCTACCTGCTGTACCTAGGGGGGACCCCCCACCGCCCCCAGCTACACCGTTGCCCCCGAGGGGGGGAAGGGGGGAAGACCCAAATTCGGGAAAAAGTCACTTTTTGAGGTGGAAAATTTGACCTATTTTTGCCCCTTTTTGGAAAAAATTCTTCATAAAAAGGGCATTTTGGCGACTTTTGAGAACATTGACCTAAAAATCACACATTTTTGGTATAAAAATGCCCATTTTAGGCCTAAAAATGCCTATTTTAGGCAAAAATTGGGGGAGATAGTGTACCCGGAGGGGGAGATAGGGCGGGGATAGTGTACCACCTGAGGGGGAGATAGCGTACCCGAGGGGGGGACCCCCTCCCCCCCAGGAACTACACTGCCCTATAATTAGGCCTGGGCACAATACCACTTTTGACACCCAATACCAATACCCAATACCAATACCGGCCCTGTACCAATACCCAATACCCAATACCAATACCAAATTGGTGACCCAATACCAAATACCAATACCGAGTGAGACCCAATACCAATACCAATACCCAATACCAGATCAATACTACTGAAGTGCCTGGTATTGGGTTTGGTATTGGGTTGGTATTGGTATTGAGCAATGGTGTAGCTGGGGGGGGAGTGGGGGGGTCCCCCCCCCCGATGTACAGTAGGTAGGTTGCCGCCCCTCGCCTGGTACAGTAGGTAGGTTGCCGCCCCTCCCCTGGGTACAGTAGGTAGGTTGCCGCCCCACCTAACTTTTCACCCAAAACATTCATTTTTGGCTTAAAATTGCATAAAATTAGCATATTTGTCTGCAAATAGGCGAAAAATCGCGCGCTGCGCGCGAAATTAGTGTTTTAGGCCACATTTTCTTCAGTATTTAGACATAAAAAATTTCGGTTTCCAGATGACCCCCCCAAGTGGTACAACCCCCCCCCCTAGCTCGGCTGGTACAGTAGGTAGGTTGCCGCCCCGCATTTTGGGTGGTACAGTAGGTTGCCGCCCCGCCTGGGTAGCTACACCACTGGTATTGAGTATTGGGTATTGGGTTGGTATTGGTATTGGGTATTGGTCTTAGTATTGGTTTGGTATTGGGTTTTTGGCCTGGTATTGGGTTGGTATTGGGTTTGGTATTGGTTTGGTTTTTGGTATTGGGTTTTGAGTCAGGTATTGGGTTTGGTATTGGTTTGGTATTGGTATTGGGTTTTTCTGGATTAGTATTGGGTATTGGTTTTGACCCAATACCTGGGCAAACCCAATACCAATACTCAATACCAGTGGTGTAGCTACCCAGGCGGGGCGGCAACCTACCTACTGTACCAGCCGAGCTTGGGGGGGAGGTCGTACCACTTGGGGGCAGTGTAGTTCCTGGGGGGGAGGGGGGGGTCCCCCCCCCTAAGGTACACTAACCGCCGCGACCAAGGTACACTAGTACACTAACCGCCGCGCCAGGTACACTAACCGCCTCAATTTTTGCCTAAAATTGGCATTTTTAGGCCTAAAATGGGCATTTTTAGGCCTAAAATGGGCATTTTTAGGCCTAAAATGAGTGATTTTTAGGTCAATGATGTCAAAAGTCGCCAAAATACCCTTTTTATGAAGAATTTTTTCCAAAAAGGGCCAAAAATCGGTCAAATTTTCTACCCCAAAAAGTGACTTTTTCCTGGATTTGGGTCTTCCCCCCCCCTTCCCCCCCAGGGAGGTACACTAACCGCCGCACGGAAAAAAGGGGTAGGTACACTAACCGCCGCGCCGGACCAGGAACTACACTGCTTGGGGGGGGGGTCATCTGGAAACCGAAATTTTTTATGTCTAAATACTGAAGAAAATGTGGCCAAAAACAGTACAGTAGTATGTACAGTAGTACTGTACCTTGGGGGGGGGGACCCCCCACCCCCCCCCCACCAGCCACACCATTGCTCAATACCAATACTAGGCCAGCTTCAATACCAATACCCAATACCCAATACCAGAATTAGACCCAATACCAATACCAAACACTGGTATTGGTATTGGGTGGTATTGGTATTGGGTATTGGGTATTGTGCCCACCCATACCTATAATACAGCTCGGGCTCGGGCCGGCCCGATTACGCGATTACGATGCGACCTTTGAGCCACAGCACTGGTAAAAAGATAACCTCAACAAAATTGGTGTGTTTCGCATCCCTGACCGTCACACACGCGTGCACTTCTTCTATCAGTTTCTGTTTTTCATCGTCATCGAAGTGCATGTACCATTTGGCCAATCGCGTTTTTCCGGCTCGATTTTGAATCAGAATGAAACGAATCATTTCGCCTCCCGTTTGGTCGTCGCCGACTTGCCCTACCTGACAAAAGCGCGATGGATTCACACCAAAAATAAAACAAGCACGCTGTTAATCAAGTTCGCAAATGTAAAACAAGATGATCGTTCACAAAAATCCACATTTTTAAGACGGCGTTTTGGTGACTTTCTCTTCATTTCATTTTGGAACTTCCGTCCGAGTTCGGAGCGTTCTCGGAACCTGAACAGAGTGAGTTTAAACCTGGCCCGCCACTATTGATATTTGAAATTTTTGGTTTGTTTTTTTGCTCCAATTTAGTTGCCGACATCGAGACGAATAAGGTTTACATTCATGACTTTTTGATTTAGTGCAGATTTTATATCGAAATCAATCGATAAACACCGATTCTCGCGAACAAAATTAAAAAAAATAGATAGACCCCTACTTCTTGGCAATCACGTGAGCCACGCATATTTTGGGAAAAGCTAGTCCCGCCCGTTTCAATATTGACTTCCCTTTTTCTCAGGCTTAGGCTTGGGCTTAGGCTTAGGCTTAGGCTTAGGCTTACTATTAGGCTTAGGCTTAGGCTTAGGCCAAACCTTGAGCCAACCCGTGCCTTCTATCGCGAAATCGAAAATTCGCGTTTTCTCTCTGTCAAGGCAACGGGACGGGACCGACTAAAAGTCCCGGGGGCCCGGGGCCCGGGCCCGGGATGAGGTGGCTAAAAGCCCCGGGGGCCCGGGGCCCGAGCCCGTGACTAAAAGCCCCGTGGTGCTGGCCCGGGACAGGGGCCCGGTGACTAAAAGTCCCGGGGCCCGGATTTCATGAAAAACGTTTTGCACTCGGCAGGATTTGAACCCTCGACCTTCCGATTGTGAGTCCGAATGCTTACCGCTTCGGCTATAAAGCCGCGTTGGCCAAGCTTCTAAACACGTGCCTTATAAACAAACAAGCAGCAGCAAATGCAGCACAGCTGGCTGGCGTTTGTGTGTGTGTGGTGTGTGTGTGCATGTGTGTTGTTTGCAGTGTGTTGCGCGCGCGTGTGCGATGCGCATGATTGAGCAAGGTGAGACAAATATGCAAGTGAGAGACACAGACAACCATACATTCATGAGCTTTTCGTTTGCCTTCAGCTTTCTCGCATAGATGCCATTGCATTTGCGTTTCTTCTCTCTCAACTCATGCTGATTTGTTGTTATACACATTCTGAAACATTGTCAACATATTGGCATTTTCAACAGAGATCTGAAATCAAAAGTCTGCATAAGGTGGTGCACAAAATGAATCAGTTCAACCAACCGTTCACAAAATTTTTAAGGCACAGGCAACAGTCTCAACCTAAATGTGCTCAACGCAGGTTCGAATATCGTCACTGCCACTGATAATACCGTCAAATAATTATTCCCCCAACATTGTGCTCACAATAAAATAAGTAACAATGGCGAACTCCAAAAGAAACAAACTCAAAAAAATAAAAGTCATAACGTAAAACAATGTTCATGAAATTAGAACGTGCATCATAATTTCAAAACATTGATTGTAGGCACTCACAAAGTGTAACAACATCTCCCAAATGTGTATTGTATATGATATTATACTTTACTTATGGGTGCATTTAGCGTCAAAAATTCTATTCCCTAAGGGCGAACTTAGGTTGAACACGGAATCTGGAACCTGGAAATATTTCCGGATTCCGGATTCCGTGCTCAACCTGGGTTCACCCTTATGAAGTAACATATCCACAGAAGCCCGCTGTTGTATTGGTCGCACAATGACTTATAAGAATTGGTCAAATTTTTTTCCTGAATCGTAAAGAGGGAAAGTGACGGGGCAATGACGTTGCGTTGCGTGATCGCACACAAAGCATGCAGTAAAGAAAATGTTTCACACCTGCGGCAACGTGGTTGATCTGCTAGATTATTTTCAGCTGAAAATGTTTTGTGAGAATCACAAATAGCACAGTGGTTAAGAATGACTGAACTTGAAAATCAGGATTGATTTGATGAATTCTTATATGGTCATTGTGCTACCAATACTTAGCAATTTGTCTTACTTACTCTGCATATTACTATCGCTGTTTGTATGCTAAAATGTTGCGAAGTTGCGGAATTTTATCAGTTATTGTGCCCGCTGATCTCCCAGTTCATAATTATCCATTGCTTGATTATTAAAAACATCGATCAAATGGCAAAACGGTGTAACGATTACACTGAGTCTACGGGAGGTTGTCACTCAGCCCCCGAATACCGTAAGCCACCGCAAGCGAGATCGTTGCGAGACCCATGCTGATCGCTGCTTATCGACACGTGTATTAGCGGCAGCAAGCTGGAAATTGTCATCATGCGCGCCGATCACCAAAACTTAGAATTGTTGGTTGGTGTTGGCGCTAACACGCAAAACATAGATAAAATACAAAATGGTCTCACCACGATCCTTGCAGATCAAAATTACGGTGGGTTACGGTATTCGGGGGCTGAGTGACAACCTCCCGTAGACTGCCTTTATGTCACATTAAAGCACACGCTGTGCGTAAAATTACGCATTAGTTGGAGATAAAATGAAAGGAAACGCAAAAGCATCCATGCGAAGAAGCAGAAGGCAAACGAAAAGCTGATGAATGTATGGTTGTCTTGCAATTGCATGGTTGTCTCGCCTTGCTCAATCATGCGCATCACACACACGCGGCCAACACACTGCAAACAACGCACACACACAAACGCGCCAGCCAGCTTACGCTGCCTGTGCTGCTGCTTGTTTGTTTATAAGGCACGTGTTTAGCAGCTTAGGTAGCGCGGCTTTATAGCCGAAGCGGTAAGCGGCCGGGTTCACAATCGGAAGGTCGAGGGTTCGAGTCCTCCTTGGAGCGCTCGAAATTTTTTCGCACAAAACTTGTCCCTGGACTTTTAGTCACCTCAGCCCGGGCCCGGGCCAACACCACGGGACTTTTAGCCACGGGCCCCGGGACTTTTAGTCACCTCATCCCGGGCCCGGGCCCCGGGCCCCCGGGACTTTTAGTCGGTCCCCAACGGGACCAGCTTTTCCCAACATGCAGGAACAAAATTTTGAATTGCCGCCAATTGTGATAGGCTTACAGTATGCTATTAGGGACTTTACGCTCCCGACTTTACGCTCCCACTACACAGTGTTGCCAGTGCGCGCGCTTGCAATGCGTGTGTTATGCACTAACAAACAGAGTGGCACTGTACAAAACGCGTGGGCAAGATCACGTGACTACCGTATGCTTGTGATAAGAAGCAGTCGGCCATCTTGAATATTTGTTCTTGTCTTCCTGAAATACACTAAACGGGGGTCTATCTATTTTTTGGAATTTTGTTCCCGAGAACCGGTGTTTATGGATTAATTTCGGTATTAAATCGGCACTTAATGGAAAAGTCACGAATGTAAACCTTGTTCGTCTCGATGTCGGCAACAGTAACAAATCATAAAAACAGACCAAAATTTTCAAATATCAATAGTGGCGGGCCAGGTTTAAGAACAGCGTTGAAAAAAGAGCATATCGTTTCTATTCTTTTTATTTTTGTTTTTTTTTCTAAAAGTGAAATGAACTTCTTCCGGTATCGAAGAAAAATTGAAAGGAAATATCGGTATGGATGGACAGAAGCTTGAACGACAAGTTGACTGAAGGTGTTGGAATTGAGCACAAATCGCCCTCGGAAGAAAATTTTGCGTTTTGGGGTGGGCATTGAGCAGATCTCGAACGTTCTGGTGAGAAAAGAGTCGAAAATGTCAAAACAAGCGCTGTTTTTTAGAAAAAAACCTTGTTTGTTCTGTTGCAACGCCATTTTGAATAAACGAGCACGTGTGGACACTTTTTGACAGCTATGATCAAAGTGACCAAAATAATTGAGGTCATAATGCCCATAAGCCTCAAAAGCGTCCCGCCGTGGGACACTTTTGGCATTCAAGAAGCGTCCACCTCTCACCTCCAGAAATGAGACATGTGTGAATGCGTCTGTTTCTTTTCTCAGATGACAACTTCCCACCACGTAGACGTTTTTGTAATTACATCAGCCCGTGCTACGAAACCAAACGATATAACCATAGTTGACTTTCTCTTCAGTGTCTGTCACATGAAGCAAACAAACGCTGTGCTGTCGCTTTGCACACTGAACACAGGGCACAAACACATGGTGTGTATCGAAGAGTATGAAAATAAACTGGGTGTCCAGACAGACAGCAGCAAGAAGTTCTGGCCCAGATGACGCTATCAGCAAGACTTTTGAGCCTGTAAACAGCAAAACAAGTTTCGCGCAAACCACATCTTGCACATTTTCAGAAATAAACATAAATAAGACCTGGAGCCAGTTTCTATTCGGTGTAGAATTCTACACCGGGTAGAAATTTACGTGTTATAAACTTGGGTAGAATTTGAGTTTCCATTCGTTGGTGTAGAATTCTACACCCTATCCCAGTGCAAAAAGGGGCCAGAGGGGTAAAAATTGTGAGGCGACAGTCACACCCAAAAATGTTTCGCCATTTGTAGAAATGCGAATGCCGAACTTTGGGCGGGTTGGGTGGGTCTTTTATGCCGCGGCAGCGCAAACCCAAGGGAAACATTTCTACCCAGCTCAGTTGGTGGGTACAAATATTTTACACTTTTGAGCAACTTCCGGGTCAATTTGAACCTTTCATTTTGGAACAGAAACTCACGGGGGTAGAATTATGCAGGTTCACTATGGCAGGGGTAGAAAATTTGAACTGAAGTGTAGAATTTTACATTCTACCCCGGGTAGAATTTCTACACCGAATAGAAACTGGCTCCAGAAAAAGCTGAATGAAAATGTTGCTGAAAGCAGCCTTGTTGATTGCTCTATTATCCATCCTGGTCGCGTGGATGTTCTTCGGCCCAACATCAACGACAATGGATCCAGCGGAGATGAGATCGAAATATGATTACATTATTGGTATGTTAATCTTTCAGGTCTCGTCTGAGTATGCTACGATATCGGATTGATATACACACAGTTGAAGATGTTTTTGAAGTTGAATATGAAGATGTTGTTTTTTATGAAAAAGCCTATGCTACCTTCGCCATGTCTGGTGTTCGATATTATATCACCGTTGACATGCGCTGTTGATGTTTCATTTCAGTGGGTGCCGGCAGTGCAGGCAGTGTACTCGCCGCCCGTCTGTCCGAAGACACCTCAAAGACGGTTCTATTGCTCGAAGCTGGTCCTGAGGAGAATGCACTTTTTCACACCCATATACCCGGACTAGTTGCATTTCTACAACAAACCAGGGTGGACTGGGACTACCAAACCGAACCACAACTGCACACATCACAGGGCATGCACGGCAAGGTTTCACAAATATTGTTTCGTTGTCTTATGAAACTGCTGGCGAGCTGATGTTTCACAACACTGTTTTTATGGCCAGTTTTAGCGTCAAGTATGTCCACGAGGCAAGGTGCTCGGCGGAACGAGTGTATTGAATTACATGGTGGTGAATCGATGCGACCCAAGTGACTATGACAGGTTGTGATACGAGCATAGTCTCAGGGCTTCGTGGGTACAGATTGGCTTGCTTTTAGTGTTGGACAAGTCAAGCAAATCCACATCGGTCCGGTGTTAACCTGAGCCCGCCGCGCCAAATATCGAGCTTGATGCACGGCTGCGCTAGTATTGCACCCACGATATTCGTCCTCAAAGAAATAACAATGCTGCGCCGATAAGCAGAAATGATCAAGTTCAAGTTCAAGTTCAAGTTTTTTATTGCATCAGAAGCAACATGGTAACGTCAACAACACGCATAAGCTGGACAGTAACGACGAGACCATAAATAATTACAAGTGTTTAGTGGGCCAGTGGATAGTTACGGATCGAGAGATGTAGATGATGATAAGGAGCAAAAAAACACAGAAAACACAGAAACACAGCATGATCGGTCAATTACATTTCACACACGGACGGAATAAATTTCACTGGCAGCAATCGCAATTTGTACAACAATTCAACAATCAAGCTTTGCGAACGAATGACTCCTTTGAATGTGCCCATTCGCAGGAAAACAGCAAAATCAGGTAAAGCATTGTAAAGATGGGACATGATAACAATAGCACTGGTAGCGAGAATATGAGTTTTAGCACGTGGGATACAAATGGCACGAGAATGATTAAGACGAGAACTGGAGCGAGAATTGGAATCAGAAATGAACGAAATAGAGTCAACAGGAGCAGCACGAATACCAAGAACATAAGAATGCATCAATCTCAGACGACGTTTCATGACAGTGACACCCACATAATCAACACCAAACATTGAACACAACTGCGAATATGACACAGACCGATCATAATTGCCAGAGAACATGCGAATAATGGATTTTTGTGTTTTTTCCAACAAATTACGTGAATAGTCATGAATAGGATAGGTCACCTCACACGAATAGTACATGACAGAGCAAATCAAGGTTTGATACAGATAACGCATGACAGACACAGGTAGATCATTACGAAAGGTACGGTACAATGATGATTTACGGAGCACTGCAATATTCCTGTAGCGTGTGCGGTTTTGAAAACATGTTGGTTGACAAACAATCAGTAGGGTTGGAGACCTCCGACACCCGCTTTAAAGATGGTCGTCAATGCCCGGCTGCGACGGGTGGTCATTCAAGGACATGCTACCGTATTTCAAGAAATGCGAACGAGTTCAGTTTGACTCAGACGGTGAGAGCAGGCGGTGAAATTCATAACTTTTTAGGTTGCGCGCAAAGTTTTTTTTAAATTAAGCACCCGCGATTCACAGATTCGCGTGGACACAATGGTCCCCTGATCGTCAAGCACGCGCCATCGGCTCCCTTCACGGAGGCCGTCATCCGAGCAGCTCGTGAAATGGGGTTGAATTCGAATAAAGACGTCAATTCGCCTGGAAACCACCAAGGTGCGCGATTTTGTTGAGCCCGTATTTTTCCTAACCTCGAAATCCGCTTCGACTCGACTGTTATGACTTCTGATTTGAGAGAAAAATTTGGCGAATTTTTTTACTTGAGTCAGCTCGTATTCAGTCAGGTTTTTGAAACACATTTAAGACATTTAAATTTTAACTTTTATATGATTATGATTCCATGTGCAAATTACCGAGAATCCTGCCAATCCGTAGGTGTCCACCGTCTACAAACGAACATCAACCACATTGGAGAGCGTCAGTCAACCGCTCGCACCTACCTGCGCCCGGCAATGCACCGACCGAACTTGCATGTCATCACGCACGCGCATGTTACGAAGGTTAGGCACGACGAGTCATGTGCGTACACGCACTGAAGAGTGCCTGGTGCACCGCGCATTGTCGGTGAAGATCGCGGGCTGTACAACTCGGATTACTATTTCACATGAAATTGTGCTCGCGCGTCCCGTGGCGTCCTTCAAACTCACCTCATAGTTGCCACTACGCATCGCAATCGCAGCCACCCACCTCGAAAAAACATCACCATTCAAATCGTGCAACACAAAATTTGGCACCGAAAGAAAGAAACATTGCTGAACCGTAAATGTATGCATTTCACATAAAACTTCTCGAAACTAGTGGTTCGGTGGAGCGCCAATTATTTTTCAAAAAATCCGCCACCTCACAGGAAAATATCGGGAGTTGGATCACCGGAAAAAATATCACAAATACAGCACCTACATACAGTATCTCTCGATTCAGATTCTGCTCACTGTCGATGGGCAAACGACAGGTGTCAAGTTCGAATGGCACGATGGTTCCTCTCACGAGGCACACACGCAACGCGAGGTGATATTGTCCGCGGGCGCAATCGGCAGTCCACAACTGCTGCAACTGTCTGGTGTCGGCGATGCAAAGCTGTTGAGCGAGCACAAGGTGACATCAAATACGATCTTAAAGCGGGTCCATTTGACGACCTTTTGACAGCGCTGATGGGTTAGGTATATATGCGTAAGGTTATCGGGTGTAGGCTTTGTCTCGCAGACCCAGAATTTTCAGTCCTGGTTGTGCTGTTCGGGAGCTTCGGGTCCTGCGTGGTCCAAAGCCAAAGCTTTGAATTTTGTTGTCTAACAAGTTTGGACAGGAATCTCGATTTCGAAAGATCCCGTGGCCAACAAAGTGCAGGCCCGAAACCAGACAACTCCATTGTAAAAAAGAACCCATATGTTGATAAAAAAAGAATCGCGTGTTAGGAACACACACACCACCATAAAGTTCATACTTTCAGATTGCGTTGGTGTTAGATCTGCCGGGCGTGGGTGCGAATCTGGCCGATCATCCAACAGTGGTTATGTCGTACGCGTTGAACGACAGTGATGCGATCAACAACAACGATCGGGCACAGGCACCCACACGATTGATAGGCATCATTTGGAATTATCTGTGGCATGGCACAGGTTTGGAGGATATTGCTGTGAATCAGTTTCGTATCCAGCTTTTGGCCAAGGGAGGGGCCAAGTTCAAAAAGTCATTTTTATCCAGTGCTTGTTCCATTTTTGAAAAGCCATTTTTATCCAGTGTGCTTTAGAATTTCGCGCTTTACACCAAATATCACATAAAATGTTTACGCGCGCGAAGCGCGCGAAATTTTGGCACTTTTTACACGCGAAAACCAAGCTGCACTGAAAATAGGTATACTTGACGCGCGAAGCAACCGATTTTTGGACTTTTGAAGTGTATCAGAGTGAAAATCCTGCGATTTGAAGATCCTTTTTTTCTTCTTTCCGAAACGGTGGCCCCCCATTCAGGGGCCAAATGGACCAAAGGGGGGGGGGCTGGCCCCCCTGGATCCGCCCTTGCTGTGAATACTATGGAATGGTGTTCAGTCCGGAGACCTCACAAATTTGAATCTGCACATTGTGACTTGACAAGCAACAGGACCGAATTTTTCCCACTTTCATCAATGATACGATAAATCAGCGCGTCAACACTTTGTATTTTTTCTTTCTTTCTATCTGTAATTTTACATACAGAACAACTTTCGACCGCCGGCGTTGAACCATATTCTGACATTCGCTACCGATAATGACCTTTGCCATAACATCAGGATATTCACACTTCAGATCAAAACGTTTTAGCAACCTGCGCCACATTTTCGTGCACACAGGTCCACTGTCGTACCCAGCCGTGCCAGCGATATTCCACGAAACCAGTGGTTTGCGCGAAGGATACAAATCGGATCTACAAGCTCATTTTTTTGTCGATGACTCTTTCATGCGTGGTAAACTGCATTGGCTCACCAACGTGCGGGAAGAGGTGTGTTGTGGTCGTCAATAATGTTGATTCAACATGACTACACAACTGAACCAAGAATCAAGTTCCGATAATCGGATCGAATTCGTCTCGCATTGGTCGCGTACCGTTTTCGCCTCAAACATGTTCCGACAGTACCGGAGTTTTCCATATACAACCCCCTCCCGATTAGCCCCTTCCGAGAGTTCTTGGAAACGCTTCCGATGGACCCTATCTGGATAAAGTGTTTGAAACGGAAAAGCCGATTTTCCACCTCTTTCCGAATAGACTCCCCGGGCGTTTCACATGAAAAACTCCGGCACCACATGCTATTGCGTAATTTTGATTAGCGTGACGTTATATGTACATGCAATAGGTGCACTAGTTGACCGTCGTAATACCTAAGTAGGAACAACTTTTATGCTGAACGCGAAAGTGTCATGCGGCAACCCAGAAAATCGATGGGGTATCCTTTCAGTAGTAATGTCATTGTGTGACCAGCGCAAAGACGATCCGATCCAATCACCAGGTTTACGCCGGTCACTGGTAATATTTGACCACCGTACAGTTGCTATCGCCCACCTACAAAACGGCCGGCAATCGCCCGGTGGTCACACATCCGGTCACAATACAACACCCGATCAGTCGGGGATACGTTCGCATACAAAGTGCCGATCCAAAACGGCATCCGATGATACAGCCAAATCATCTGACCGAAACGCTGGACAGGAAAATGATGCTGAAAGGTTGGATGGTTTCGGGGTTGTTGATTTTGAATTTCTGTTCTCATTTGTGTATCCTGACAAAAACCAGAATCATCAGACACGGCGGTAGGTTGTTTGAAGCCAATCAGATAATGCATGTAATATGCGCACAGTAGATGTATTGTATATCAGCTCATGTCACTTTGTGTTGCTTCTGGCTGGCTTGTTCCCTTCCTCCACGTTATAATGAAAGAGAAATTGAGTGTGACCGATTTCGCAAAAAAACTGAAAAAATGATAGAATGTGTCGAAAAAGTTTGAATTCAATCAAATTTAAACCTGGCCCGCCACTATTGATATTTGAAATTTTTGGTTTGTTTTTTTGCTGTAATTTAGTTGCCGACATCGAGACGAATAAGGTTTACATTCATGACTTTTTGATTTAGTGCAGATTTTATATCGAAATCAATCGATAAACACCGATTCTCGGGAACAAAATTAAAAAAAATAGATAGACCCCTACTTCTTGGCAATCACGTGAGCCAGGAACAAAATTTTGAATTGCCGCAAAATTGTCATAGGCTTACAGTATGCTATTAGGGACTTTACGCTCCCGACTTTACGCTCCCACTACACAGTGCTGCCAGTGCGCGCGCTTGCAACACGTGTGTTATGCACTAACAAACAGAGCGGCACTATACAAAACGCATGGGAAGGTCACGTGACTACCGTATGCTTGTGATAAGAAGCAGTCGGCCATCTTGAATATTTGTTCTTGTCGTCCTGAAATACACTAAATGGGGGTCTATCTATTTTTTGGAATTTTGTTCCCGAGAACCGGTGTTTATGGATTAATTTCGGTATTAAATCGGAACTTAATGGAAAAGTCACGAATATAATCCTCGTTCGTCTCGATGTCGGCAACAGTAATAGATCATAAAAACAGACCAAAATTTTCAAATATCAATAGTGGCGGGCCAGGTTTAAAACTAAATTAGATTAAAACTGATAAAAAAACGCCGATTTCATAAAAATCACAATTTGGCAGCAAAAGGAATTTTTTCGAAAACTCAATTTCTCTTTCATTAGAACGTGGAGGAAAGGAACAAGTCGGCCAGCAGCATCACAAAGTGACATGAGCTGATGGACGGACCATACATGGTTGACATGATCGTACACAGCAAACTGGAGAACTATTTTCTTCGTTTGACCAGCGTAAGAGTATGGTACCGTACCTGTTCTTTCCCGAGGATTTGTAGCAGCTGTAATACGTACGGTAATAGCATAAAAAGTATTCCAAAATATTTTGTCCACGTTTTCTCCTTTGCACCAGGCATGCAACGTCTGCACGCGCTGATGTCAATGCCGGGTGTTCGGGATAGATTCGACGTTGAATTGGTGACCGAATGTGAAAATCACAAAAAGGTTGGCGATGATGCGATCAATGCGGACACGCCATAAACTTTTGTGATCGCGATTGGGTGTCGGTCTGATCCAAGCATCGACCAATTTAGTTGGTCTATTAAAACTACGGTATTATCCAACGTGAATTCAGGGCACGGACGCACACTTTGAGTGTATTTATCGATTGTTTGGCACGAATCTATATCATCCGATGGGCACCTGTGCCATGGGCGCGCACAAAATGGCTGTGGTCGATAACAAACTTCGGTATACCATTTATATTATTGGTGAAACATCGTGTATCACTCACGACCACCGTTACCCTACGTAGCACTATCAATCGACAGAACTTTTTACACTGGTCGAAATTAGAGAGCGCCACACCACAACTTTTCAACTTTTTAGAGTGCACGGCGTTCGAGGCTTGCGCGTAGTGGATGCGTCCGTCTTCCCGGACACCCTTGGCTGCAACACAAACTTCCCGACCATTGCCACTGCCGAGAGAGCTGCCGATTTGATCAAAGCAGATAACCAATGAAAATATATTTGGTGACTCATCAATATTTGTCAAGTGCATTAGTTATAGAACCGTTTGATCGGAACACCGCGGAGCATTCAACACCGCTTGTCTGGGCCAGCAAGCAGCAGAAACGTTTCGATATCAAGGTCATCAAGCAAAGCAAACCCGTAATATGACGAAACCGCTGACGCAATACAAGGTGTCAAAGAGCTATGTACGCATGATATTGTGGAACGGGTGATTATTGCTGCCCAGCAGGGTTGGATTAAAAAATTTTTTTATTATCGAACTTTTTTTTTTTTTAAAAAAAAACTTTTTAAAATTTTTTTTTAAAAATTACTTTTTTTTATTCCGGACCCCCAAAAAATTGGTTTCTAGAAAAATGAAATTTCTGAAATCATGTTACTTAGGTATGTTTTGAGGGACACTAAAGAGAACTTCTCCACTGACTTGCATGCTTATGTCGATCACCTGCGATCTAGCCCATTTGGTCACAACTTTGAGAACCCGCCCGAAGGTAACTCTGTGGGCATACATATATGACAAAAGGAAGACCAACCTGCTGTTTGTGAATTTGGGGATAAATTTGAAGAGAGATAAAGAGCTACACCACACTCATGTTGTGTGACAAAAGCAACAAATGACAAATCCACACAACTGCAAATAGGCGAGCAACGTGGAGTCTGTCGATAGCTTACGTCGATAGCTCAATAACTGCACAGTATACGGTATGGGGTGTCCTATATTATACGTGCAGCGATTGTTGGGATGTCCAGGAACTGTATGAGTCCATTACAACGCCATTTTAAACTGAAATATAAGCGCCGCAGGCGATTTTTTGAGAATGATGAGCAATAAAACGCATGAAAACATACATTTTTACCTTAAAAAAGTGAGAAAATAACGAAAAAAAGGGGAAAAATAATAAAAAAAAGTGGACTTACTTTTTAAAATTTTAAAATAAAAAAAGTGGCCAACTTTTTTTTTTTAAAAAAAAAAATTTTTTTTTTACAAAAAAATTTTTACTTTTTTTTTTAATCCAACCCTGCTGCCCAGACATTGTTCAATGTATACGAATTTATGTTCTTATTCAAATACACAATGGATTAATTTCACAATGTCTGTCTGCTGGTGTCCTTATGGGCAGCTTATGCTGACTGTGCGCTGCAAAATTGTTCTAAAGACTTTCAACAACTTAACTGACCGTTTCTCACCCATCGCAGGCCTAAATTTATTTATACTACACAAAAGCGTAATGACGCCATCAGACAAACAATATTAATCAACCACTTCAGCTTAAGCTGCATAGAACAGCTTTAATCGAAAGCAAGGCGGCAAAAAATACGTGTTCATAAAAATATGGCAATAAGCTTCTGTTTCGGACTATTGCTCCGGCTATATTTTGTCGGTTTCATCACACTTTGCAAAACCCCATTGCGTACCACAATCAACAATGGCAGTCATGAAACAACAGCTCAAACAACGGTTAGTCGTTTTTCTCGTGCGTGTAGGTTTCGAGTTTCATGAGGTACGGTACTGTGAGCGACAACACTCCTGAGTCCTCTTGTGCTGCCGTTGGCAGAATAGTCGCTGACTTTGTTCTCCTGTGCCTTTCAGCTTATGTAGGAGTATAGCAGGTCAGTGCACACTATACTTGACGCCGCTGTGCTTAGAAATTGCAACAGTGTAAAAAACACGAAATTATCATGATCATAATTCCAAGTGTTCAGGTAAGACCAATGGCTGAACCGATGAGTGTCGAAGTGCCAAGCCAACTGGAGCTAACGCCCACCGCAACCAGGACCCAACGGTTCAATATTGTGCGTGAAGCGTACAGCAAAGCAGCAATTCCCGCCAGATGGGTGATCATAGCAGCCAGATGCATTTATTGCGTCGAGGAAGAAAGAGATGCGAAATGCGCCGATTGCTTGCATGATAGCTTTTTGGAGTGCTTGTGCAACTGCACTGATTGCGCACATTTTCACGATTGTTTCAATAATTCGAAAATAATTTAGTAAATTAGAATTCATCTCACTGGTCTTTTATCTTGAGACAATATTCTCGACATTTAAGCCTGAGCGAGAGAAACACCATACGGCACGAAGCCTCAATTGAACCTTCAGCGGTTGACGCATTTGGAGTTCCACTAGGGCTCCAAATATCTTCTTACATGTTGGTAGGCCGATAATAGGACAAAGGAGACCATGTTCGTTGTTGATGTTGTTGTTGTTGTTGTTCTTTGAAGTTTACAGTGCACACGTTTGCTTTTGTCGTTTGTTAAGTAATGGCACACAAGTGCAAAGATATTAGTTTCAATAAAAACTGAGTTAACGCACTTTTATTCGGTCTAGTTGCGTGCGGAAGTATAGCATGAGACCTGTCGTGTAGCTTCTTTGCCTTGCCTAACGAATCTCGCTCGCCGAAGACTAAGCAAACATACTGTAAGCCCTCATATGCAATAAACACCCTTCTCTGATCAACACCCTCGAGTCTGACCCTGAAACTAACAAACGCTGCTCCTGGTAATAAACGCTGGCACCGCTTCGACTTGCAAAAGCCACAGAGGTTGCACAATTTAAGAAAAAACTGGTTCCAAGTTTTTAACTGGGTCCAGATCAAAATTTTTAAGTTCAAATGACAAAAACTGTTTGTCCCCAATCGAAACAGCCGAGTCTATGAGGTCTATTTAACTCCCCGTATCGAAAAGAACCGCAACTCAGTGCGTGAGATCAGCAGACATGGGTGCAATTGCGTGACAAAACAGATTTTATTCTTCGATTGCCGCAGCCTCTCGCCAAACAGTTTCGCGCAATTGTGAACGCGTTCTTTTGCATTACTCAAACAAGCAAGCAATCGGGACCTTATTGGACCAGATGTTACAAGAAAGCCACGGAGGACAATGGAAAACACGTGACGCGTTGACGCGGCCTTATGTCCAATTTGTTTCGCTGTGTGGTTCCTTTTTTCTTTTTTCTCGTTGTGCGTCATTATTTTCATTGAGGCTCTGGTTTTCGTTGAGCCCATTCGTGACGTGACTGCAGAACACTTTTCATGTTGAAAGATAATAAGGGCGTATATTTTTTGCTATTTTTAGCATGTGGTACCTTTTGTCATGAAATTAATATAATTGGACGAATCAATGATAAATACTGTACGCTACGCTATTGTACGCTAAATGCAGTTGTGCACATACATAGTGTTCCCGGTTGAATAATCTGAAGTCAAATGCAGTGAATTCAAGATAATTGAGCTAAAAAATACACAGAAAAGTGAACGTTACATTGTCTTGTTTTGTTTCTCTTTGGCCATATCAAATTTGCACTTGATACGCTCTGTGGTTTTCAATCAACTAAGCTACAGGTACCTAGACTTGCGAATGAACGGGCTTACAAATCATACTTTACTCTGTCGGCTCACCTCGAAAAAATACCACACAAAAACAAGCCGGTTTGAGTTTTGGCAACAATCAATTTTTGTCCGTGTTTTTTTGGACCACCGTAACAGCAGCGCAAGCTGGCGGGTCCTCATGATCATATGGTGACCCATAACAAAGTCATGCAGCCATGGATAATCGCAGGGAGTCACTCACTGACTAAACGACTCACTGTCGGGTAGCAAAATACGTTTCGAAAAATGCGGTAAACACGTTCTGGGTTTAAGTATCGGGCTGGGTCCCGGTTCTAGTGTAGTGTTGTTGTGTCCAACGTTTTCCCATGCTTTCTCCGGCTATCGAGTTCCGAACTTGCTAGAAGGTCTGGTCTCTAAAAGCGGGATGTGTTTAGACAAAGTCCAAACTTCGCGTGATCGGTTTGGTATCTACGGTGTCGGACCGTACCCTGGTGACTAATTTTGACCAGTGTAAAATGGTTTGGAGCGTGGGAACCACTTTTACAATGGTCGAAACCAGTTGCAGCAAAATTTCGGGAACTGTCTTCAACCCAAGACGTAACGTGGACCGAGACAAAACCAGCCCGGACTCCACCGACCCACCATGTTTACTATCACAGTGTGTGTGTTTCGACACGTTTTGTTCCAAGTCCTACCTACGTGAACCTCCATTATGTCAGGGCGTGGCTGAAAATAACGGTTCTAATAATATAGCAAAAATAAATGACTGACATTCATGTGTATGAACAGTAAGTCACTTGCTGTTTACCACCCTTGCCGGTGTCGTACTTATGTATGCTTGTGGGTCTGTTTTTTGTGTTCTTGTGTGCTTGGTTGATGCTCTCCGTGCTCTCACAAATATTTGTTTACGAGTCGAACTTGTTGTTTTTGGTTTTCCATTTGTTAGCGTAGGTTAGAGCCAACACGAAAGTGCCTCAAAATCAGTCAGGCTGATTTTTTTGGAACACATGGGCCGGGAGTGTTTTCTGCCGCTTGACTTTTTGTTGCTACAGTGCTGCGCCGCAAAAACGTACGTGGTAAACAGTGCGTGGCGGTGTTGAGAATCATTTATAACAATATTTAGTATCAGCCATAAATCCTGCTAATGTTCAGCTATCGTCCATTCGACAAATACTACTTTAAAAACAGTTTTGAAGGCTGGGTGCCCAAAAATTATTTTGTTTTGGCGGTCCGAAAAGCCCCTGCGCTGATAACGGAATGGAATGTGAAACGTTCGGTATTTTCTCCATGCTTGTTTTGATCTGCTGGGTTTCTGAAACTTTCCGCATTTCACTATCCGGGGCACTTGTTCGCGCGAATGCTTTATGTTTGTGGCTAAATGAGCAAAAACAAATACGACCGACCCCACACCGTGCTTTTCAAAACTATATCCATAAGGTAGCCATAACTGTCTATCTGTATTGACGTGCTATTATCTTTCCGAGCTTCACTGGGCTTTCGCTGTGACGTGACACGCTAGAAATGTAGAAAAACGTTAAAACGTTCTCAACGTTTTCAATTACCGGGGTTTTCTCAACTCCAGGTAGAGACCAACCGCCGCGATAAAACTTGTTCCGTGAGCTTCGCTTCGCTTGGCGATGTTTCTTTCTGCGAGCGCACTTAGGCGTTACTAAATCTTCCGCACTTTTGTTGATTGCTTGCAGCGTGCACCCCCAAGTTTGTGTCAGGTAATGAAGGCCCGTTCTCAGAGTGTTCGTTACTTTCATATACATTATGTCGAATTTCGAATTTTTACATCGACCGTGATGAATGAACTTGATTGCGTTGTGTCACTCTGGCTACGGCACTTGCCAAGCTCCAACTTGAGTTTTTTCCTGTCCTGTTTTCGGTATTTTTGTGTCCATCCCATTGTACTGTACCCAATGTAGCATCCGGGTCTACAAACGGAACTCTCCGGTACATGAATTCGCGTTCTGAAATCACATCAGGTGCGACCATGTGTGTGGCACACAGCTGCATTTTCTGCTCCCTATCTAACGCGAAGTGTAGGAAACAAACGTCAAAAAATGTTCCAACTGACAAATTAGCGCTGCCTGTGGTGAATGACTTACAAATTTTTTTAACGCGCCACACGCGCGCGTCGTGTCCTCTCCATGGTGTGGGAGTCGCAATGCTCGTTGTTTGTTCCAGAACTCCGGCGGAAAGAACCCAAATGTTTCCTGTTTGTGCCACTGTATCTTGCTTTTTGTTGTTCGGTGATCAAATTTCATATGTTGCTTGGAGGGACCAACAGCAGCAGGTCAAATTAACAAATGTTCCGCAGAGCAGAGGAAATGTATAATTTACACGTACTCACATACTTAGGTGATATTTACTGGGGTACGACAAAGTGTGCACCGGCGGACCGCAACATCCAGAGGTCGCAACACAGTTTTGTTGGAGTTCCGGTGCGCTCATTGTTTTGCGAGATCAGTTTAGATCTGCAGTTGTCACAGTGTTTTTTGCCCGCAATTCTTCAACATGCACAGAGCTTTAGTACCTATATTTCTCTGGGATTCGAGTCCCAGACGCAATAACCAAACAAATCAAGCACGAATGTGTTGAGAACCGATATTGTGAGGGACCCGTGTGGGGTCAGGCCCGAATCCTCCGGTGTAATATTAGGTCGGATGCAGGCCTGAAAGATCGCGCAATAATCAGGCAGGCTGGCGCTTGCCGTTGTCGCGTGCAGAAGGGGCCGAAACTTTCGCAATGTCACTCATTTCTTCTCTTCAGCCTTTCAGCCCTCGTGCCGCATATAGGCGACGGACTCAATAATATTTGTAAACACCACCTGCACTATGCAGTCTTCCGTCAACATCAACCGACAGAAGCAGGTTCTTTTCTCTTCATCGTTGTCGCTGTAAAACCACCAAGATAAAAACAAGTTGGTGTCCAGCTGATTAATCTTCGTGCCGGCCCTGGCTCTGACATTTCATTAGTCAGGATTTTGCTGAAAATGCTCAATCTGAACCTTTTACATGAACATTCGCATTTGATTCTCCGGATTTGCAAATTCAGGGTTTCATAATATGACTTCTCTTCGGCGGCGAGCATCAAAGAATAAATGCGGAAATAAGACCACGACTTAGCTTCCCCTTTCTGAGACTCACGATCACGAACTTCGAGTGTATACTGATGGAAGCTGGTTGAGTGTTATACATACTGTATGTATATGTGCCCGTGCTTCAACTGTGTTGCTGGTTTCTGCATGGCTCCCAAAAGCTGATTGCTTGTTGGAAATTTCTTTCTTTGGTTTTGGCTGTTATGGGGACGGGCAGCAACGCAAAAAGTCAAGTTTTTTGTTTTGATGTTCCAAAGACTAAGACTTAGTCCTAATTATGCTTATCTATAGCATATCATCACAGGCCCACAAGCACGGTTGGATTAAAAAATTTTTTTATTATCGAATTTTTTTTTAAAAAAACTTTTTAAAATTTTTTTAAAAAATCACTTTTTTTTATTCCGGACCCCCAAAAAATTGGCTTCTTGAGGAATCAAATTTCTGAAATCATGTTAGTAAGGTATGTTTTGAGGGACACTAAAGAGAACTTTTCCACTGACTTGCATGTTTACGTAATCACCTGCGATTTAATCCCTTTTGGTCATGACTTTGAGAAATTCGAAGGTAATGTGTGTGTAATGTGGGTATACATGCTGTATGTGACAAAGGGAAGACCAACCTTCTGTTTGTGAATTTGGGAATAAATTTGAAGAGAGATAAAGACTCACACCATAATCACTTTGTGTCACAAAAGCAACAAATAGCTAATCCACACAACTGCAAACAGGCGAGCAACGTGGAGTGTGTCGATAGCTTACGACACGCTCAATAACTGTACAGTATACGGTATGGGGTGTCCTATATTATACATGCAGCTATTGTTGGGATGTCTGGGAACTGTATGAGTACATCACAACACCATTTTAAACTGAAATATAAGCGCCGCAGGCAATTTTTTGAGAAACATGGGCAATAAAACACATGAAAACATGCCTTTTTACCTTAAAAAGTCAAAAATAACGAAAAAAAGTGAAAAAATAATAAAAAAAAGTGGTCTTACTTTTTAAAATTTTAAAATAAAAAAAGTGGCCAAATTTTTTTAAAAAAAAATTTAAAAAATTTTTACTTTTTTTTTAATCCAACCCTGCCCACAAGGCATGACATTACTGAGCACTATAATCTGTGCAAAAACTGTCGTTGTTGTGTGCGTATTTCGGTACTTTGCACTATAGAGGCATGACAAGGACGGCCGAGACCGGAATGATCAGAAACAGACCCTGCGAGGTTTCATGATGTGCATGTTATTTCCGAAATCGCACGCTGATGACTGCTCTCATGGGGGTTCGTACGAAGCTTGATAACAATCACGCAGCATCTGTGATACGGACGTTTCACACAAAAAAACAACGTCATTATGCCACTGTTTAAAATGTGACTGGTCTCGCAATGCGCCCGTCGCTCTGTTTTTTTGCACGCTCATATAGTAATTTCCACACGTGTGGGATTATCCACCGGCTTTATTCCCGTTTTTTTTCAAATCCCTGGCGAAACAAAACCGTTTCCGTGTTCCATTGTTGCTTCTTCAGCTTATTTTCAGACTGATTGGATTTTTTCATCTAACAGTTACACTGACAATTACAGTATATGTTGTTGCAACTCGGTTCGATAATAGTGCCCAAGCGGTAACCAACCGTTTCGGACAACACAGGTGCACCTTCCAGCGGTCCATATCTGATTTCTCGTTTTTTTATGCACATCACTTACCGCCACTGGAAGCTCGCGTTTGCTGCTTGAGTTGAGAAAAACGAATTACGCTATCAATAGGTATACATAAAGATCAGCTGCCGACTGCCGGGTAAAAATTCAAAGAGGACCTGATCTTGGTGTACCATATGGACCTGCGCACTGTTCGTAATGCATACGCGATGCCAAGAGCTTTGAAGTGCCGTGTACCCTCTACTACGCCATAAATGACCAAAATCGACATGGCATTTTGGCCCCCCAGCATGGCTTTGGAGACGCATGGACTGAAGAAACGTAGAAAAACCCTTTTCAGAAGAATGCTTTTTCTAGATTGCTTGCGCTTATCCTATCATGTCTTCCACGCTTCACAGATGACTACTGTTTCGAAAACTTTAGGATTTTCAGACTTGATCTGAGCGTGCAAATTTTATTCTTTTCACTTGTCGCCGCGTCGTCTTTTTAGCGCTCTGGGTGTCTCTGCCGCCGAGAAGTCGGCATCTCAAATTCCATGCCTGGCACGTTTCCTGATTAAAGGTTGCCCATGTTTTGTGTTTCCGCTGGCTAATTTAAAATTAGCACCCTTGACTCTTGGTGAAAGGACATGTACTAAGTTTCTTAGACTCCTCTCAAACTGGCCACATAGTGAGTGACGTTTCATGCAGTTTTCTTCTGATCAGCTAATCGTTTCTAATCGGGAAGCTGACGCCCTGATTTTGCTTATTTTGCTGGAGAGCATTTAGCCACGTCTTTTGATCAATTGCTTTTTTTAACTGCAAAAAAGCAAGGAAGGTTTGGTGCGATTTACTGAGAGAAACATGTCAACCACTAAGTCGTGTTATCTAAGGTGACAGCTAGCTTTTTATCGTCGCTTTACTGGCATCTATACATTTATAATAATTAAATCAAGACATTAGACGACTTTTGGACATCTTAACCAGTTGGAAAAAAATGCGTTACACGTGTTTCCTTAAATTATGCAGTTCTCTTGAGAACACAAACTGTACATATATTGCTCTGAAATTGTCCCGTGTATTTCAGAACGCCTTTGCTTGCCCATGATCTCATAACGGTGACAGGCTGTGTGATTGCAGCGTTGGATCATTCACAAACAATTTTCGTTACGACCACAATTAGTGATCAAATGTGAAAAGTGCCTATCTTACATAGATACTGCTCCTCATGCGCCCGTTATGTTTCTACTGGGCGTATTGTAAAATAATTGACGGAAAGGTCTCCAACCGTTCCCAGGCCTCCTCAAATATCCAAAGCATGGTCCTGGTTCCATCACGCACTCCTTCATCATGAAATGATGAACCGGCATGAAATTGTGACATATGTAAGCTTTGCGTCAACTATGTTAGAATTGGCCTTTGAGATAGAGAATAGATTGGTGTTTTTGCTCTGCAGTGGTGTTGCGTTTTATGATCTATCATTTTCAGCAAGTCAAATCATGGAGTACGGTATTATCATGCAGCTTTACATGTACACCTAGTTTTGCACCCGGTTGTTAAACTCAAAGCATAATAGCGTGTTTTTCGTACCTATACTATTATGTCTTTCCCAATTAACTGCTTCACCGCTGCAGGGGTCCTGTGTATTGCAAACCGCTGTTTTTTAATTTACTTTGAAGTACGTACATCAGTCCGAAGATGCCGGGTACTTAGTGTCCAGTTTTACGATTTTCGACTTTCGCACATAAATCATGCTCGTTATTGAGACGCAAAACACCGATTCGAATTTCGAAACATTTTATCAAAACAACGGGCATGTATTTTTTAGGACACTTGTTCAGTAGATCTGAATATTCATGTGATAAAACATCTACAAACCATGAGATTGTTCGGATGCTTTCTCTGCAAATGAGTCATGTTTATAGACCAGAGGCTTATTTTCTTCAAACTTCGCTTCATGCGTGCCAGGTTTTCGAGCAAAGCTTTCGAAAGTATAAAATAAATATTTAAAATTCCCACATTGTGTAAGAATTATTGTGTGAAAAGTCTAGACAATGTTGCACCCATGGCAGGGGTGTGTTTTGATTAGCAATGAAAACATAAACTTTCCAATAATGCCTTGTTCAATCTATTCTCACCCGGACAACACCCACATTGACATGTCTGGTCACCTTTCAGTTCTACAAGCATGCAGAATTATTGCGAGATGCCTTGCAGTATGTATACATAAAGTGAACCATTTATTGGAGATAGCCAGCAATGTAAAACCCTGACACCAAAGAAGGCTGCCATCGAAGATCGAGGGTCAGTCATACAGTAATCCCAAGTTTATTTGGTATTGATATGTAGCTTTGTTTCACCTCGCTTTCTATTTCAGAAGAAACAAAATATTTTCGAAACTGCACTGCACGATAGCCGACAGACCGACATCCGGTTTCAAGCATGGACCAGCCACCACTACAGCAACAGCCAGATCGACCTGATCCGGACCAAGACCATGACCAGAACCCGATCTCAGTGAACGCGGTGGTCACGGAATGTTCGGCTGAGTCCACGCTCGCATTAGCAGGTTATCCGCTGCTTCGTTTTTCAAGAAATATGGAATGCTTTATGAACACGCGTCACTTAGCCAACTGGTGCAATCGCACTGACGATGACCTGGTGCACCGCCCGCCTACGAAAACAGGTTACAGCGGGTAACTGAAACCACGATGTGTTTGAAATCTGAAAGTTTATGGTGGGGTTTGGGTCTGAGACAGGTTACTGTAGCTATTACATAGCTCACGTTGAAGATGCCACGAAAAATGGTGTCAAATATCATATTCTCGGGCCACCTCAGTCTGTTTGCCTTTGACTAATTCTGATAAAAACAAGATAAGATTTCTTCTGATGTTTCAGCAGCTATCGGTATCGGTCCAGTGGGTGTGCCGCTACAACGCGTCAGGCCCGGACGGAAGACAGCGCGAGCCAAGGCAGCCATTGCTGACGAGGTAATTGTGCACCGCTTTAACTGAGTTGTTGCGATATCATCACTCAATTGCGTTCACACTGAGGATGACCAGGTGCACCGCAAAACCAACCCTAAAACAGTTTGAAGCGATATGAGGTTCAGTTTATCATCAAAGAACTATTTTTCCGACACTGCCTGCAGGTTCAACTTGGTCCCCAGCGAGCACAAGTTCATGCCTGAGCGGTGCCTGTGAATGGTTCCCCTACTTAAAAAGCAAAACTGCGTGTTACTACGTATGTATGTAGCTGCACTTTGTGTCACACCCACACGCAATGTGCAACCATTACACGCAGACATGACCAGCTCGCCGATGTTACACACATATCCTATACGATTCTGTTCGCTCAGCGATAAAAAAACACTTCTGATGCGTCACTGGCTCTTATTAACTACGGGAGAATCGCTTAGGCACCGCTCATGAACGGACTTGTGCATGCGGGGGCATGTGCTATCACTATCAGTTGCAAAAAGCGTCTTTTTGTGACCAAACGTTTTACCAGACCACCCAGTTTGATAGCATACATTCTACATGTGGGTGCCACTTCTGATGTTTCAGCTGCTTGTCGAGCTATTCGACTTGCACCAACGTTCTGTGGATGGTGAAATGGAGTGGCGTCCAACGGCCAGATGGATCAAGTATGAGGAGCACGCAAAGGGCGTCGATCGACGATTCGGCCAGCCTAGACTGCCGTTCTTGGCGTTTGACTCGTTGCAGAATGTGAGGACATGCTTTCAGACAGGTCGGGCACTTCACCGTTCACCAACCTGGCCTATTCAAAATGAGTTGACGCTAGGCGTCACAGAAAGACCGGTGATCCAAATTTGATGTTCGGATCAGATATTGATATCAGATCGAATAGTGCTCGGCTGGTCACGGTCTATTTATTGAATACTTAGGATAAATATTTAGAGTTCTAGTTGTGTGGCTGCAGTTTTGATTCGACAAGCGTAGTTTTGCGTTAGCTGTCTGGGAGCATCTTTTATGCCGGTCAAATTACTGCCGAGAGTAAAACTCGAAGTATTGTACCTTTTATTAATTCACTAAGATCGCAAAATCAACTAATCATGTTACCTATTTGATACCGCTCAAGCTCATTTATTAATTCATTTCGTTCATTTTGCCGCCGCAAAATGGACTCACAAATCCGCAACTCAGAAATAATAGAAATCTTGCGATTCTTCCAAATATTATTCGTGATATGTTTATTGTCCATTTGTTTCCCGCGCAGGTGTGCTTCTACTGGACGTTGTCGCAACCAGTATGGAAACGTTAGTGCCGCAAGTGCTCACTGCGTTGCGTGAACATTATGACATCAGCGGTGAACGTGTGACGAAACTGATGAACTCGTTTCAGATGCATGCTGAGTGAGTGTCTTGGGTTTCGGTAGTCGGGGAACGGCAACTGAATGAGATAACTGAATTACGGTAGTCAGGTTATGGTAACAAGAGAATGTGTCACTGTGTAACGGTAACTGGTTACGGTAATCGGATTACGGTAATCAGCTTGCGGTAATTGGCTAACGGAGCAAAGAAACCAGCCCCCTGCCAATTGCAGACCAACTGAAGAAACGCCAACGGTCAATGGAACGACCAAAAATGGTGTAGCCGGTGATTACGGTACCGTGGTTACACCGAATGAAACATTACATGGTGCTGAACGGGGAGGTCAGCTGCCTGATGTTTCGCCACTCTTGGACCCTGATGTTTGCTGATGATTGGACATTTCGGACACACAATATTTTCAATTCAGAAAACATGCGCGGTTTGCGATCGCGTTTCAGTCAGATGCGCTCAAAGGTGTCGATCAGCGCGTTCATGAAGTACCACCGACGACAGAACGAGTTGGCCAAACGCTTGGCTGACAATGCCGAGGCGGCACAGGTTCGGGAACACTGAAACTTGGTGCGGGAATCAATGATTTTCGATTGGAAGAAAATATGACGAATTTCAAAAAAATATCAGCAAAATTTTTTCATCAGGTTTTCGTCGGCAAGATTCCGAGCGAGCCGCAAGGCCCGAAGCATAGCGCGTTTCCGGGTCCCGACGGTGAAGTATACAAGTACGAGTTTGTGATGGTCAGATTGCAGCACGCGGTACGACTGTATGAATGCACTCTGCCAATCAGGTATACTGTAGCTGGATCGATTTGAAAACAATGAAAAAAGTTTTTTAAGTTTTTTCTTTATTTATTTTAAGGTTCATCTTCGTCGTTCTGGGAGACGGGGACGATTGTCACGAACTCGGTCGTTCGATCGCTACCTTGATGGCGAATAGAGTGAGTGTTCTTCAAGTCACATTGGCACCCCACATTGTCACCATTGTGTCACGCAAAGTTGCTGCGCGAACAGCTCAAAACTTCGCGTCCTCGGTAATTTTGACGTATGTACTGTGTATAGATGATGCGGCCATCTGTTGGTTTCGATACAAAAGCAAAACTTACACGAACCTGAAGTCACCATTCCATACCTTTCATCCATCCATAATTTGTATGAAATTGCAGCATTTCTACGAGATCGCCTACCGCGCCAATGTGCGCAACGATATGATCGCTGCGATGGATCGATTCTTATCACACAGCATTGTGCTGCCACCTGGTGAAATTGACTCATCTAAGGTGGGTTGGCTTGAATGACTAGTGATGATTCATTTTGATTTCAGTGTGGTGGTTTAGCAATTTTCATTCAGATACTTGTACCTAATTCAACTTCAGCCGCCTGCTGCATGCATTGTTGATTTTTTGTGTGTTCGCCTCGTCTGTATAGCGAGCCACCGTTATATTTCGAGCATAAGCCCATGTATAAAGCCATCCTGCACTTTATAACACGTGCTATGCTACAACACAGTGACGCCGAATCTCGCAATCATTGTTTTCAGGTGCTATCGCCGAAAGACGTCATTCGGGCGCTGCATCGACAGACGCAGAAAGCGGAATTGGACCACCCTCAAACCGTCGATTATCATCAGAGAAGAAGAGGTGCGAGTCCGTATTCTGTATATCAATGTGCCACCTACGTTATAATATATATTAGTGCACAACTTGGTGGCCATCTGGTGCATTTGCACCGACGATGCCCTGGTGCACCGCCCGTGTCTGTGATCACAACGGGCACAAAACTCACTGCTGTGACGTCATTATTTAATGTTGTCACAAGGTGGATTACTATTTGCCAACATCCGGTAAAAACTCACATCAACTCAAGTCTTGTTTTCAAAAACATCCAAATGCATTGAGCTCGATTGAACCAAATCCGGCCGACAACAAGCTAGCTTGGTCAGAATAAACAGTTTCGGGAAGAAAACTTTCAGAATCCGAAAAGCGCCGCAACCCGCTGGATCGATCGGGCAAAGTATTCGGCGGACTGCTGGCGGACGTCCGGGACAGGCTGCCACATTATGGATCTGATTTCACCGATGGCCTCAACTTCCAGGTGTTCGTTAGTTCGATATTCATGATCGTCGCCACACTCACCACAGCGCTCATATTCGGCAGCATATTGGGTGAGCTCGATTTATTCCGCGACTTTTCAGGCCCGCAAGTTCAGACCCGACCTTTTCAGGCCCAGTTTTTTAAACCCGGCCGATTCAGGCCCAGCATATTTGACCCATTTATAGGCTTAGGCTTTAGGCTCCAGCCGGGCTTGAACCTGTGCCCCGGGACTGAACCGTCGCACAATAAGCTCGATTCAATGATTCAATCGGTTCATTCGTGATCGCTTTAATGACCCAAACAGCATCGATTATTTTATGTTGAGTCACACACAGTTAAAATTCAACTCAGTCCATTTAAAGGCGAAAAGACCAAATCGATGGGCGTGACCGAGATGTTGGTGGCGCAGGCGTTATGCGGCCTGATCTGGGGCCTGTTCAGTTGTCAACCGTTGATCACGCAGTGCGCCGCTGGACCATTGCTCATATTCGAGCTCAGTTTGTATCAAGTTGGTGTTCATATCGATATTCCCTCCACTGCGCTGTTCTATACAGCAGGGAATTGGGGAATAGTCTGTTGAGAGTATTCATCGTTTACGGTGAATACTCGGTGTGAATATTCTGTTTAGTAGCCACCAGGGCTCGAACGGGATCCAGATACCGATCCCGAAATCTCCATCCGGAGAATTTTAATCCCGACAAAATTCCGAAATCCCGATCCCGATTAATTCTCCGCACCCGATCCCGATCCCGATAAGCAACCCAGTTCGAGCACTGGTGACCACACAGCTATACCAGCTCAATGGCGGTAAAAGGAATTATTTAATGAAAAATATCGCAACCTCTTCATCCTCTATTCGCAGGTTTGCGATGCGTTCAAAATCGATTTCCTCCCACTGCGATTCTGGGCGAGCACATTTCTCGTTCTCTACACGCTGATCGCAGTCGTGAGCGAATGGGCCTACTTTCTGCACTACATCACTGCGTTCACGGAGGAGATATTCACTGTGCTCATATCGGCCATATTCATTGTCGATTCCGTCAAGGCAGTGATCAAAGTAAGCACACAACCCGCAAGAATGTTTGGATATCATTTTTTAATGTAGTATGGGAGGAAAGTTTATGCGTTTCAAAATTAAGGAGACATTTAGAATGCGCACACCACAGTGGTTCAATCTGTTCTAAAGAAACGCTGCTTGGCTCAAAAAATCCGTTGGAAAGGCACACTGTTCCATACATTTCACACACCATCTGGCAACCGCAAAAAAGAGTACAATTTTTCGTCCAACAACACTGTTGTATTGCAACGATCGATTTATCGTTCCAGACGTTCAAAACGCACCCAGCCAGGCAGTTCAGCTACTATCTGAACGAGAACGATTGCTTCAATGATCGCAACGAGTCTTCGGTTAACGACTATTATTCGGAGGGTGCTGCTGGTCTGTTGGCAATTCACTCGCACAACGTTACGCAACAACTGCAGTGCGACAGCCATGAATGTTTGGAGACGAATCAGCCGAACGTTGCATTGCTCTCATTGGTCACGTTCCTGATGACTATTGTGATCGCGTTCATGTTGAAACGCATTCGCAACAGTTTGCTTATCAGAAAATCGGTTGGTCGATGCAGAAAGCTGTGTATTCACTTTCAGGAGAGAAACTTTAAAACTTAGAAAACCATGCCGATCGTGACTGATTTTTTTGCGAATCTGCGTGTATGGTGAGCAGCATCATCAGCAGATGTACTGTATAATGCCACAATGAAAAGAGTGTAGTACTAGGAACTCGATCAAATACCTTTCTTAAAAATTCACAAGCGTCGTCACAATAATTTGACACGGATACTGGAACCATTCTTCCAGATTCGCAAATCCATTGGTGATTTTGGCATTCTGGTAACAATTCTGGTCGTCACTTACAGCAAAGTGACACTGCTCCAAGACATCTGCTTGCCGGTAAGTCTCAAACTACCCGCCATTACGACCCATGTTTAAAATTGTGAGATTACTTAAGAGAACCTAATATTTCAGCATTCAGAAGTGAGCGGCAGTCTGACGCGCCCCAATGGTTGGTGGTTTGTGTCCCTGCTGCCTTCAGTGCAAACCAAGCTGGCAGCCGAACTGCTGGAGTATTTATTCGCGGCTGGCGCAGGATTCTGTTTGTTTATTCTGATCTTCATGGAAACCGAACTGATACAGTGAGTGCGTACTTTTCAATTAAATATGTATATAAAATTAAAGAAAAAACATTGAAATTCTTGACAGAATGGCACTGCTACAACCAGGGCGCGGTCTAAAAAAGGGTAGCGGCGGCTACCATTGGGATCTGGCCCTGGCTGGACTGCTCGTTCTGGTGTGCGGTGCAATGGGCATACCTTGGATATGTGCATCAAGTACGTATGTACGCTCACAAATTGATATTGTGCCATTGCATCATTGCTGTTCTGCTACGAAACATGTTACTACGAAATCGAAAGTTCAAAAATCTTTTTTGAAAACCAGTGCTAGCCGTTGCAGATGTACAGTCGCTGATGCATTCGCATTCGCTTACCAAATGGCACAAGGGTGCACCGGGCACGAAGGCGACCATCGACAGGGTGATCGAGCAACGAGTCACCTGTATTGTCAGTGCACTCGTTACCGGTAGGATCCTAAAACTTCGATCTTTCAAGTCAAATCCTCCAATTTCTTGACATTGTTTTCGTAACAGGGTAGACTCGTCAACTGATGTGGAGGTTATCTCTCGGTCACAATCGGTGCTAGGAACTGGGAACAAAGATTTATCTGGATCCGACGCTCCCCAGTTCCCACTAACTAACCTAGAATCCAATCTCTCCACACATTAGCTGAGAATTTTGAATAGGATATGAGCCAAGAGCGGATCCAGGGGGCCACAGGGGCCATGCCACCCCTTTGGTCCGTTTGGCCCCTGAAGGGGACACGTTGGAAGCAAGAAGGAAAAAGGACCCTTAAATCGCAGGATTTTTACTCTGATACACTTGAAAAGTCCAACAGTCCAAGTTATATCATGAGCTGCTTGTGCAATATACTACAGTGCTTTTTTTATTTCTGAGCTCCATCAGCATAGGTTTGCTACAAAGGAGGGATCACAGCATACCGTAATCCAATGACTGACAATTTAGTGCTCAGCGATTTCTCCTAAGTCATCCTAAGGTCCAAAGGACTTATCACGAAAATCACGGAACACGGAAATATTTCCGTGCACGGAAATATTTCCGTGTTCCGTGTTCCGTGATAATTTTGAAAATCTGATTTTGAATTTGATTTTCAAAATTATCACGGAACCGTCAGCAACAGAATCGCAGTCAATCTCAGGAAGTCATGGCTCTATTTAAGTGCGCGCCTGTCGCTCCACATTCAAATCGCTTTGAAGCTTCGGTTCGGGCCATGAAGGGTCCGGTGCGGCAGGCAACCATGTTTGCGCGGCGAGATGGTCACTTGTGCTGCGATGTTCTCAGACTTATCTGTTGTTCAGCTGCGTGGGATGCTGTTGTTCTCTTTTTTGTAGCTTGTAGGCCATCGGTTTTGTGAATTCACATCCGCCAATGGAGCGCTTGTGCTCTTGTTGTTGGGTCAAGGAATAATAATTTATCCTGGTTTGCTGTTGTTTTGAAAGTGGAATGGTCATTCCGGATCAATTTGGGATTGTGTGTGGTGATGCTGACTAGTGAAAGCAAATAAAAGTTGGCAAAATCAAGAGTTTTTCGTCAGTGCAAAACCCGATCTCCGCGTGTGTGTCACTACAGTGCTTGCTTAACAGCTTCAACCCGTTCCAAGTCTCCACACCATGCTTACTCCTGCAATGTGGTAGAAACAGGGAATCACAACGGTCCGAGGACAACACTTCATTCCGTGTCAATACTTCATGTGAGAAGAAAGCTCACGCGAGTCAACACTTCATGTGAAGTCTGAAATACTTCATGTGAGACAACAGTTCATGCCATGAAGTGTTGTCTCACCTCTGCTACCGTACCCAAGCAGAACACTTCATGTCTGCGCGTGTGGAATGCAACTGTAACCAAGGGCAACGTAAAAACAGGCAACTGTATGTTGTACTGGGCACTGGTATAACTCCTGCCCGGCAGTTATTCTATCTTCAGGGTCATGTGACTCCAGTTTTGCTGCGTGTCCGCAGCTGCTGATGCTTATTTTTTCCGAAATCAACCCGCATGTAATAATGCTGCGGGTTTCTAGTGGCCCGTTTTTACCTGTTTCACAGAAGGACGGTGCGCCAGATAATCGTCAGTGCGGATGCACCAGAGGGCCACCAGTTTTATACCAACATGAAGTATTTTCCCACATGAAGTTTTGACATACAATCATCACAACAACACATCGTTTCCCGTTCCCACCCCAACTTGCAGGTGTGTGCGCGTTCTATGGCGCTGTGCTCAACCACGTGCCCATCTCTGTCCTCTACGGTATTCTGTTCTATCTGGGCATCAACAGTCTTGATGAACTGGTGCTGGTCGATCGGTTGAAACTGTTCTTCGTTCAGCAGAAAATGTTTCCGGAGAAGAAGTATTGTCAGAAGGTTGGTCGGTTTACCACCAATGTAATGGCATTTACCACATTGTTTTTTGGTGGTTCTTGTAGATAGTGCAGTTGAATTTCGTTCGTCCTTCTTTTGAAGCGTTTCTGAACTTTAAGATGTGTTGAGATTATGATGAGATTTGAAGATTTCGCTGACAAACGTCTTTCTGTCCGAATTAGCAGTCTTTCTACGTTTTGTGCACCACTCTCGAAAAATACGAGAACCACAAAAACGAATGAAACAGCGAGCATTCACACAAAATGTTGTTGTGTTGGTTTTGTCGTAACGATCTAATGTTGCATTAAAGCGAACAGGACTATAATGTGCAGAGTAAATAATGTAATGTAGCTATAAAACAACAATAAAATAATTACATATTGCAAGAACACAAAAACTTATGCCAAGTAGATTAAATAAACACCGACTTGCAAAAATCTGTCGAAACGCCAACATGTGCACCGCCTCAGGTATCGCTGTACCGAATGCATCTATTCTCGGGCGTCCAACTGCTTGGCTGTGTATTCGTCTACATGGTCAAGTCTTATACCGGCATGCTGTTCCCGTTCGCACTGTTTCTGCTGGTTCTGGCTAGAAAATCGATTCTGCCCAGGATTTTCACTGACAAGGAGTTGGATGCGGTTGGTGTCAAAAAATTTATGGTTTTTTAGTGCAGGTCACTGCCCTCTGCTGGAGGTTCGTAGCCAAAGTCGTAAAGTTTTTTTTAAATATGCTTATAGTCATAAAAGCTATTTTTCTATCTTGGTTTTTTAAGTTTTAACTTCCTCCTTTCAGTTGGATGGAGATCATAACGAACACGGGTGAAAGAAAATGTATTTTTTTGGAAGAAACTTTTTGAATATTGTCTTTTTAAATTTGATGTACGTGCAAAGTCTTGCCTTACATCGCATCTCTGTGTTATGCAACGTACTATTTTAACGTGTATGTACATTTATGTATTGTGTGATGCCTATTGATTCAGTGACCAACATGTTGTTATGCGACAAAAGCAGTTGTTCTACGATATATGTATCTGATGCTCCAACTACCCATTAATATTTCTTTCGCTTTATGCAACAATCAGAAATAAGACTGAAAGATGTTAATCATAAGATCATATCCCTGAAGAGAAACCAAAACCGGTTTAGTACGTACAAGGTATCATAACACGAACAACGCTGTACAAAATGCCAAAATGATATCTTAGCGGAGAATACCAACTAAGCCCCAGCGGGGGATATGGGAAATTTTCGAAGTTTTAGGCAGGTTGAACATGGAAAATTACTCGTGTTATCACTCATGATACCATGTTTCAGCTGAAAGGAAACGATGTGGTTCTGCATCAGTAGTATTTTCGAATATTGGGGGTTTATTCCGAAAACTTCCAAAAACACCATCAAAACAGAAGAAATACCCAAAATCCCCTCTGTCGGTTTAATCGGTATTCTCCGGTACAATGTAATTCAGTAATACAAATGCGGTGATCTTCATAAATCCGAAGCTCGTTTGCTCATTTGCGTCCCTCATACAACGCGACATCACCAATTTAACCACCACAGCATATCCTTTGAACGCTGTAATCTGGGCAAGCGGTCGCCAGTTCGCACCATATTGCTGAAATTTTTATCCACAATGAAGCAGTACATCAAGTGATCAACAAGTTGAAAATCATTTTCTTATTTTACACGCCATATTTTATTTTCTCATTTTACTTTTTATTTTAAATAAAAAACGCCGTTCTTACCCATTGAAATCGTTTTTTGAATGGTGGTGCGTTAAGTAGCGGCGAAGGTACACTTGTTGCAGTTGTCTCACTGAAACGTTTGTGTACTGCACATGTGGCAATTTGCGAATAAAACGAAAAATGAGTATTGATCTGTTTGACAACGATTTTAATTAACTACATATATGTGATCGTTCACTAACCAATCTCAGCCTTGGCAGCAGCGGCAGCTTGAGCGTTATCGTGAGCGTGACAGCAGGAGGTCCAAAACCCCAGCAGAAACAGCGAAATAGCGACGGGCAACAATATCTTCGACATGATTCACTCGCAATTAAGCGATTTTCCACACGATATGAAATATGTAAGTGCACTGGGACAACACTTTCAGAATGACGCGGCTAAAAATTATATGTATTTTATTTGCGCGCAATTACGATCTGACGTCCACAAACAAAGATGAATAAACACCAACGTAAACATAATCGTGGTGGGAGGGTTAATTACTTCGGTCCACTTGGCAAATTTGGAGATAATGAGCCGTATGAACTTTCAGCGCTGGCACTATCACAACAACAACGACTACGGTATCGCGAGACAAGGTGTAGGCAAATTTTGATTGGACCGCTAGGACATTTAGAGTGTGAGTTAGCTAATTTCGACCGGCGCCAAAGTTGTTCATGCAATCAGAATGCTGGCCGAAAATTAATGCTCCACTCCAATCCGGTCCAAACAAAACTTGCCAATGCGTCACCGTTGTGTGGTCGTTTACGCAGTCGCAGTGCTGGCCTTCAAAGTTGATCTGGCTCCACCGTAAGGCACCTCTTGCTTTTATACCTTTGGGACTTCGCTGGAGCCCAATACAGTATACAGTTGCGGGTGCAATTCTGGGCTGAAAGTTGAAGTTGAAAAGTGGAAGTGACTTCGCGTGCACGTGCGTGCACGCGCGGCTTCCTAGTGATAAAACATAGCCAGCGCACGCCAGCGCACGCGCAATACTCCGCGTGCGCGAGGGTGTGCACGCGAAGTTACTTCCACTTTTCCCCATACTTTGCACTGTTTCGCACGCGCATGCACGCAACTTCAACTTTCAGCCTAGACTTGCACCCGGTACTGTAGTTGAATAGCAGAAATATCGAAATCTTGCGTATGGGGAACAACACACTTTTGCGCTGGTCAAAAGTGCCATCACATGACGTTGACGTGCTGGTTAATCTAGACTTATAAAGTGGACAGTGCGAGACGAGCTATGTTTTTCGCTTTATATCAGACGAGGGCTCTATGTTAGCTGGAAGGTGAGAGAGAACAAACAGTTGTGTTTCACTTCCCCCACTCACCGCATCAACAGATCGATGTTCAACGAACCAGCATCACTCATTTATACATGCAAAGGATGGTCCAAAACTAGTAGCAACTACCCTAGGTCAATGGTGATGCAGAGGAAAGTTAATCAGATAGGTATAAACTGTATTTTCGGACACAGGAATCCGCATACGGGTGTAGTATATTTGGCCCAAGCATTTCGATCCGAGAACCGGGGCTCGTCAAACTTGGGTCCAAAATTGAGCCCTTCTACTTCTTCGACCCAATATCTCATGTACCTAACACCATTTTTGTCTGAAAACCTACAGTTATCCAATTTTTATTTCATTTGACATAACTTTCTCATATACTGTATGTAGAGACGTCTTCTGGTGTAGCTATTTTTTGACGGCCCTATGCATGTTTTTGAAAGTTTGCAACTTGGCTGTATAAGTACATATGTTTACTAGACGACTGCTTGTTCGATGGGACACCTGTTTTTGTTTTTGAATAGGCTTCCCATGAATTATTATGACGTTGCTTATCAGTCAGTAAACTCATGTGAATTTTCCTGTTCACTGCTCTATTGTTTACGTTTCCACAAATAGCACACAGTAGACTTGAGCAAAATGTTTTTCCCTGGATGTTTGATGATGCGTCCACGTAGGAAAGGCAGCGTTCACAATGACCCGGTTTCCCGGGATTCCTGTTGTCCGGTTTCCCGGTTCTAAATATGCATTAGCTTCACAATGTGACACGTTTTCCTGGTATCCCGGTTTCACGGTTTTCAGCACCGAGAACCGGTTCTAATTGATTTTTCCGTCTCCCGGTTCAAAGTAATCAGACAAAAATCGGGAAATCGGGTCATTGTGAACAGTGTTCGAACGGGATTCATTGAAGAAAGTGTCGGGATCGGGATCCCGTTTTTGAAAACCCGGGACCCCGGGATCGGGATTGACCAGATAGTCCACACACAATAGTTTTTATCATTTTATGCATAAGTTAATGTCACAGACAACCATGAAACCATGTTTATCACATATGAATAAACACCCGGAACAGTGATTAACGCCGATTGAGAATCGAGAATAGCTGATGACGGATAAGCTCAAAGATCATGATTGTAGTCGATCAATGCCAAAGCCTTTGACAAAACACAAGCATTTCACCATTTTCTGGTTTCAAGCAGTATCTTTTGTCATCAAACAAATCAGCTGCACTGGAAAAGAGCTGCTCAGAAGGCACGCCCGTAGGCCTAGCGTTTAGATATTTGGAAGCTAGACGTGCCAGTCGCGGAAACTTTGTCTCATTTGTTGCCCACCATGACAACATTTCCTCGAAACTGAGTCCCTTCGTTGGATGCAACTCTGTGTAACCGTTCAGTTCTAGCTCGACTTGTTCGCGATTGGTGGTGCTTGCGGTTTCATCACGCTCGGAATCAGCCGTCGAGCATCGCGCTTTCTTTGACACCATTTCCCACCTCTTACAACAGCTTGGCCAATTATGATTGCATAACTTTTTACTTTCTGTTCTTAAAACTTAATCCCGATCCCGGTACTTTTTTGGGTGGGATCGGGATCGGGATCCCGTTCGAACACTGATTGTGAAGACATGCGCTGTGAAACCGGGAAAACGTAAAACCATTTCATTATTGTGAGGACTGCCTGCTATAAAATACAGTAGGTAAAAAGGTACCTACTATAAAATGTGTCTATTTTTATTTTTTTGTTCTTTCAAAACACGTTTTTTTGCGAAAATGATATCACCACAAGCAAGTACTTTAATAAAATAGTGTGTCAGCTGCCTGCCTCTTGGCATGTTTGCCAGCTATTTTCCAATCAAACTGACCATTTCGTTTTATTTTAAAACTTGGAGTTACTGTCATTGTTTAGGCAAAGCGTGCAGCGCGTTTTATCCTCTAAATGTCCCAATCAACAGATGACCCATCGACCAACACCAACATGACATCGTATAATGTACCGTACACCTACAGTATGATCATAGTCACCCAGCGTAATGAATCAATATCAAAGTGACTATTAGAAACGCATGCTTTTTTAATTTTTCTCAATCCAATAGCCGTTGTTTTTCAACAGCCATATAGGCAGGATCGGATCGGTTCGACGCACCATGTTTCTGAAACATTATTGTCTTGGATTGCTTATTTACGAGAATAAAAGTCATTTTTGTAAAATACAAGGCAAAAAAATCATTTTTCGACCTGAGCTTTAAAAGCTACGGCTATGTATAGCCTTGCAAGTTGCAAGGCCACTTCTCTATTACAGTAGTGCCTCACCCGTAGAATGCGTTGCTTCGTCGGAAACGACGCAGGAAGGTGTTGAGCAGGTACCGGTGTTGGAAGTTCGCTGAAAAACGGGTCAAACTGTCGACCCCTGATAGATAAAGTCAAAGTCTAATTTATTCACTGTGAAGAGGGGGATTCACTATAGAGGTTCATCAAGTGTGGGTTAGACTGCACATCAAAATTGCCATTTCCATATCAAATTTCCGACAATAATTCTCTCACCCTTCTTTTCGATGATTTCACTGTTGTCTTGTTCAGGTGCGCATTTTGACACGGCGAACATCAAACAAATCACGAGAATAATACCGCGAAACATCATCTTTGACGCAACGACACGGGCTGAAACGGACTGATTGATTGGTTCAGCGCACCAAGTTGGTAGTGAACTCAGTTGAACCCAACTTGAACAGTGAGCCACCGTCAAGCTTGAAGGCAACAAAAGCACTACGACACAACAGCAAGCTAAAGAGAAAGTGCACAGGCAAATTTTATTTGGATCAGCGAAAGATTGTACAGATTAAGACACAATTGCAGCAATAATTTTGACAAGGGCTCCCTTACGAATGAAGCCTTTTACTCTGGTCGAAATTATTAAACTCGGGCGCAAAATACGGTTGAAACACGATAATTCTTGTGCCTTGCCGTTTTCGTGGCTTTCATGCCTTGACATGGCTCTAGCATATTGGATCTGACTTGACAACACTTGTGTCTCAGAACAATTATATTAGCTGACAACAATCGGTTACAGAACAATTGGGCAGAGCCAGTTTGGGAACAAGAGCAGTGCCCACACCCGATAAGATCCAATTCAGACACGTTGGCCTCACTTCCGTTTAGCGCAAACGACTGAAATTGGCACCTATTGTAATATACTGTACGTAGGTACTATGTATGTAGGTATAGTACACCTTGTCAGCGAGCCCAGGCACCAAAAATAGCTAATTTTTTGGGTAGGGAGTTGCTGTATGCCAAATGAGAAATTTTCAGATAGGTATGTAGATCAAGATTAGTGGGAGCTCCAAACAAAGGCACGTATACACATTGATACGTTTGTGAAAACACCAGGATTGGACAGTGTCAGATTGAATTTTAAACCTTCTCTGAAATTCACAGGAAAGCAATTATGATAACAAAGTTCGACAAATATCAAAAATCCTCCCAAAAAAGTTTTCGAATGCAACCCTTTGAGGGCTTCGGAACGTTTCCGAGCATTAGGAGGCATAAGTAAAATGTTTGAAATAAAAAGGCTGTTTTTCCACCTTATGCCGAATAGAGCCCGCGGTGTTTGCATGGAAAACGTCGGCACAATTGAAGCTGGGCACTTGGTGCCACAAAGGACTGTGGATCTACATACGTACCTAACCGGAGCCAATTGAGTGCGACTGAAAAGGGCACACCAGTTAGTTTGAAAATTATTTACTCACAAACCGACGCATGCGAAAAGCAAAAGGTCGTATAACAACCGATATTGCGTGACATCTGAAACAGAATGTCGCTAAAAATAGAACAAAGTCTTTTGATGCTTTGAGCAGAATAACTTAATTATCTAATGTTCTATGTATAAGTGAGTCTGCCGGTCACTTGTTTGGCCGGATGCCATTAAAAATCGTATTTTACTGGCCCAGCGCTATTACAGTAAGTTCAAGACGAATAATTAGCGAGCAACGGTGTATGTTTCTATGTTGTATGTGTTATACGTCGTGCAATTTTAAAATAGTGGAATGTGGAACTGTGGCAATGAAAACCATGGGCCTTGATGGTAACTTCCCTGTGCTTCCGGGGTTTGACATCGCGCGCCGAAAACGACGACCATCAACAGCAGGTCGGTCATAAAAATGATTGGAGATCTGAACTTCAGCGACAGGAACCATGCGGCACATTTTTGCCAAGCGTAACGTGTTTCGATATTTTCGGTCACATTCTGAGATGAAGTTTTTGTTCAAATATAAGCAGCACGTGAAGAAGTTTTGCGGTGAGCACAACGCAGCAGCTGACCACGAAACACTGTTTAACTGATCTCGATCTGTCAACGACAATTATATTTCGGAATTCGCTTTCATGTTGTCACAACAAATGGAACAACAAAACGGCGGGCAAACCAAAAGCACGCTGCACATTATAAAACTGCACATATTAAAACAGATTGCATAAATGACATCAAAAATTCAAAATCAAGTGCGTGGATTGATCGAAGCGCGACTGTTTCGTTTTGACCCCGACCCTTGAATCGGATCGAGTCCAATCGACGCATGGCTGGATCTCTTCGACTCAGCCTGCGGGACGGGCGATTCACTGGGCCCTTGCGACTGGCTGCTCGGAGTCGGACTAAAGTCATCCCGATAGATCTGGGTCTCCGTATGACTTTGACGAATTTCCGGCTTGTAACCATACTCGACCGGTATGGCTATCAAGTATTTCGGCAGGCTCGGATCCGATGCTGGTTGCTTCGGTTGATTGTGTGCGTATTTCGGCTTGTGAACGACCTGGTGACTTGAACGTTGCCAGTTGAGGTCGCGTTGCGGTTTGAGGGATTTGTCTGGAAATGGCGTTTTTTGTGAACATTTGGCAAAATCAAATTCGTGCAAATTTTTGTGATCAGATCGGTCCAGCCTGCGTATTTGGTCACGTGACTTTCTGTGCGCAGTGAACATCTTTCAGGCTGTTCAAAAGTCGTGGCATTCAAATCACCGACTGTAATATTCCGGCACAAGCGAAACCACGTGACCATAAGACAAATTATCTGATCTAACCAGGCTCCATCCCATCCCATAGGCCGATGTCATCATTTTGGCCAACACTTTCGTACGTTCGCCGAATCAACTTTTTTGACACTGCCCGGGAGGACCCTTGAAACTCAAAACAAAAAACATCACAAGCGCCGCAACGCGAACGTGTTGGTTTTCGATTGAACATGTATCCGAGGTCTTCATGGTCGCTGGGCGGTGTTTCGGGTCTCGGTGGCGGTGTCGGCGTGCGCACTGGCGGCGGAGTCGGTGTGTCGTGTCGGAACGTCGCACGCGCATCTACTTCGCGCAGTAGTTCGTCCTCGAGATCACTGTCTGAGAACGAGACACGCGCTGGTCTGAGATTTGCATCCATACAAGGGCTCGGCCAGGTAGATGCGGACTGCGGACATTGAAAAATAAAATTCTATGTCCAATGTCCGCAGTCCGCAGTCCGCATCTACCTGGCCGCGCCCTAACCCCGATCAAGCATCATGGGTGAAATCAAACTTGGTGGTCTCTCTGGTTCCCGATGTTGTCTTGGTCACGTGACTGCTTGCATTTCGACTCATTGATTCCGCCAATTCCGACCAGCGTGAAAACATGATATACATAGGAACAACGTTTGCCCTTGTTGAAATTAGGGGCATAAACAAATCTTAAAGAATATGCAATGATGTCAGCAAGGCAAGACCGGATTGGACAAACCACCAAGATTTCGCCCCATCTGTACCCATGGACCGGTTATGCGCTTTTGCTTGCATTTCGGTCAAGGCGAGGGTCCGGGTTCAGGTGTTGATTCCACACGTTATGGTTCCAGTTTGAACAAAAAAGGTCAGATATACGGTAGCAATTGACCAAACCACTCACCTTCGTGTATGAGCTTATCGAGTGCCCGCTTCTTGCTGTCCCACTCCTTGATTTCACTATTCGACATTTTCGAGTGCTTCGGATTGCGTTGCAGTTCTTTTTGCAATCTGAGAAATTTAGGTTTTAATGACTTCATTGACTGCTGTCTTCGGCCAGAACCTATGGCTTCAGCCGTTAATTATGGCTCGGGCGGTTCAAGTTCAACGCAGTCATTCAGGGCTCGTACCCGAATAGCCAATAGCCAAAATGTCTGCGCTGCGGAACGGGCACAGGGTCCTGAACATCGCACTATAATATGAGCGCATGGCTTCGTTGAGACACCGACAGCCAGAGGTTTTCTTCACAAAGAACCAAGCATGAAAACCCAACCTGCGAATGATCTTCTTGCGCTTTTCCCCCTCCAAAATGTATTTTTCGGCCGACTTCTTTTCGTGATGAACTTTTGAGGCGAGAACAACATTTTTGTCTTCTTTCGCGCGCTCTTCGGCATCCAACTGCAACAATGTGTCGCACAATTGTTCGCCAAAATTAGAATTTTTTTAGTTTCGCGAGCAAATGGGAAACATCCAACCTCAGCCGCAGTGGCCGCGTCGTGTAACGCTTTCCAACCGAACTCCGACAAATGCTTTTTCGACATTTTATGCGTTGTATTAGTTGCCTTGGTTAGAACTTCAAAGATTTTGTGGCCAACTTATGTAAATCTTTAAGGTATAATTTGTGTCGGCTTCGAGAATAAAACGCCTTCTGTTCCAGCGTCAGAATAACGTTTGAGACAGCATTGATTATGCGATTTTCTCGCTTGAACAAACAGGGTGGTAGCTTCAAAGTTTAGTTTATTTCAGGGTCCGTGAAGCACGTCACATGTTTTTTTTGTCACAGAGAAAGGAATCACACACACAAGCACAACAACAGCACAACAGAATGATGCGGCCACGTTACAGTTTACGTGGTATAACACACAAGAATGAGCAAAATGATTAGAGGTTGACTGATGTTTCACTGCGCACTGTTCTGACCCAACGACGCACGGCTGTTTCTCTTCGATCCAAGTGAAACATCAGAAGTCGAAGAGCCAATCGCAACTTGGCTCAGTGAAACCTGACTGGTTCGCTTCGAGCCCGGCTGCGAGCCCAATATCACGGGACTGGGGCCGGGCCTGGCCCTGTAATCCTGTTCGCTGTATTGTGTTTCCATATGGGACTTTGGTGGAGACGGGGGCCGGTGGAAATTCTCGACCGGAACCGCAATCAGGTATTGAGGTCGACCCGGGGCGCCTCCGGAGGGCATGAAATTGTAGGCGTGTCTTGGATCCGATGGCAATTTGCTCGCGTGCGGATGTGGTGGAGTGACGTCTTTGCGAATTTTGTCTGAAAAACGAAGTTGAAAATGAATATTTCAGTCAACTTTTCGGGTTCCCGACTTCGAAACAATTTCACTGAATACAGAATCAGGCCTGAAGACAATTATGATCGCGGTTTCAGATGGACAACGAAAGGGCAATTTTTTCGCATTGGACCATATTTCACGAACAGATTGAACAGATTAGGGCACTAGGTAATTTGACCAGTGTAAAACTTGCATTATCCTATCAAACAGTCAAGTTATAACCTTTGTATTTCCTGTTAAACTTGTACCCCAAATCGTCTGGCAGCGGACTGGGTGGTTTTGGCGACTCGACAGGTGCATCGTTCACAAATTCAGCCTGCGAGCCGACCTCGTCCAAGAACTCCTCCTCGTAATCACTGTCTGAAATTTGTTACAACTTTTTTTGTGTATCGTTTTTTGTCTTACTTATTATGTAACGACATGAATAAACTTGGCGATCGCATCGGACACTCTGGGGTCTCGCCTATGCGTCTGATGGAACATTTTTTTTCAGGATTCTGAAAATTTGATATCGATGCAGGCAAAATTTGATCGGATGCAACTGTATTTTTATATTATTGTCGAAACAACCGGTCAGTGAGCTGTCTCATTCTTCATTGTTCAATAAAAACTTGAACTTCTGTCGGATAAAACATCCGTCAGCTGGCAAGTAACCTTCAAGTTTGAGTTTGTCGAGTGCGTCTTTCTTCGCTTTCCAGTCTTTCATTTCATCTGGTTTCATCGTGTGCACCGATGCCGCTTGCAGCTCTCGTTCAAGGCTGATGTTTCAAGAAACGTACACATTCGTGTTGAAAGCATACATATCAACTTTATGACATGGCATGTCTGGTGCTCAAGCGGGGGCAAAGTGTTATCATCAATTACATTAACATTACACCGTTCTGAAACATCAGCACACTTGAATTGTTTCGTAAATCGTGCAAACAGTATGAGCTGCACTCAGTTCGCGTAGCTTGCAATACTTTTAGTAAGCTGTTTCAATCGTTCCTAAAAGTTATTGCACACGCTTTGTGCCATACAAAAACACCGTTATTCAAGCACAAACTTTCGAATGAGTTTCTTTCGTTTCGAGTGCGCCAGCATTTCGTTGTTGGCCGCTTTCTTTTGTTTCCATATGTCCGTTGCGAGGACCACATTCTTATCGTCCTTCGCACGTTCTTCGGCGTCTTTCTGGATGTGAAATGTTTGAATGAAAACTGTCAATGGGCATGTACTTCCACATTTTGCTCCTGGGCGTTTCTGCTTTCAAAAAAATCGGTTTTCGAAGCATACAGACTTTTGTGCCAATGAAACATGACTCGAAAACATTATTCATAATTCCACCAACCTCTGCAGCAGTAGCAGCATCGTGCAGTGCTTTCCAGCCAAGATCAGAAAGGTGTTTTTTCGACATAATTAAATTTTGTCTCTTGTTTTCTTTGCTGTGTTGAACCACACAACAGTGATGTGGTTGGGGGGTATGGGGGGTAATACCACCAACTGCTAGGTAGCTTTCTTGCTCCCGAACCCATACCCCCAAACTGGCTAACTAGCTTTCTTGCTCCGGTCATCACGTCAAAAAAGTGTTGATTTTAGTGTCAAAATGACCATTTTATGGGCCAAACTGGTCAAATTCGCTCAAATTTTGTCTCACATGCACAGAAATACGCATTTTGAGGCTTATTTTAGAATAATTTCGACCAATTTTTATACCCTTGCTTTTGACTTCTGGACCAATATCCCCCAAATCGGGGTACCCGGCTATGTAGCTAACTAGCTTTCTTGCGCCGGACCCCTCCAGCTACATAGCTAGCTTTCTTGCTCGGACCAACTACATCACTGCCGCACAATATAGAAAAATACGCGCAAAATTAAGGTTCTATAGTTGACCAATTTTGCTTCGCTGAGGATACACGTGCATAACAAAGCGAAAACATCCGCAAGTCGAAACCATAAAACAAAATATTGACTGAAATCAATAACGATTTTACGCTCGGCCGCCGACCATTTTCGCAGACCACGATGAACCTTTATTTCACAAAAAAGACGTTGGGCATGGGGAAAATATTGATTCTCATAAAGTACGAGAATAAAGTGACACGGTAAATCACACATGAAATGGAACAAACGTCATGGCAGGCAAAAAATTACGCTTGAGCAACTTCGAAATAATATCACATACGTGTACATATATGTATTGTAATAGTAGTGTGAAGTGTGACACAATATTTTCTCAAAACAAATCCTGAACGCAAATAATTTTAATGCAAAATCCATCAAACGCCCGTCTGTCCTCCGAAATTAGCGCCCAGCGGTTGCTCGTCTTGTCTGAACGATCTCAGCTTGGCTGTAGTATTCGGATGAATTTGGTAGTTGTTGGTATTCTGATATTTATTGTTCTTCATTAGCGGATCGACACAATAGTCGAAATGCGGCTGTCTTCCGTATGGGTCATAGGGTGGCTTGGAGTCATGTTGATGTGGGTCGTAACCTGATTCCATGTCTTCGTCGGAAAGTAACTCGGTGTTTTCTGAAAAATCATGATTTCATTTTTATAATCGATACCAGTGGGAAGGTGGAGGTGGTATGGTCAAAGTTTTGAACTCGGCCGATGGGCTGCGAGAACACCCAAGATAAGGTGGAGTTATACTCGTTCGTCGCGAACACAACGAACACGACGAACAAATTCTATTTTTAAGTCAATTGAGCAGGATGAACCAAATCGAGTGTCAAAGTGTTGATGCAGGGCACAGTAAATAAATGCACGTAACTAATGTTTCAATAGCTGCGCACAGTTTGCTGCAAATGCAATACAAAATTGTTCGTCGTGTTCGTTGTGTTCGCGACGAACGAGTATAACTTCACCTATAAGTGGCTGGATCCTATATAGGTGCATCCCCACTTATTTTGAAATTCGTCACTACTCGGAATTGGAGGTTCCCGGAAAACCTAAGCATCAAGCAACAGAGCTGGGCTGACGGCCCTGTGATTTCAAGTAAAGATCACTCAGAATGCACGTAAAAACCAAAATTTCTCAGTCCATAAAAGTTTTGAGGCCCACGACGTCAGATCAAAATTCTTTATTGCCAAACTGATGAATAACCGAACCGTTTTTATTCTTCTTCTTTATCTTCATTTCGTGCACCTCATTTCTGACTTGTACGAGCACTTTTACGCCCAGAAATATCACCAACACCAACGCAACGAACAGAATCGAAAGGCCGATGGCGATGTAGATCCAGTTCTCCGGCAATTGGTTGGCGCTGTTTTCCAGAGCACCCGTGAGACCCTGAAGATACAAAAGGTGACGTTTCACAAACATTGTCAGGCCAAAGCATACTTTTGTTATCCAAAAATGAGATCGGAGCTCAACAACATGATAAAAAATTCGTGTTTATCCCCCGATGCTTGAACTATCCGTGCAATCATAAGCGGAGAGTAAACCAGAAAGGCTCAATTCAATACTTTGTGTTTTAATTGTTGGAAGTTTGATAGAACCGATAACCAGTGACGGATCCAGTTTTCGGCCAAGGGAGAGCCAAATCCAAAAAGTCATTTTTATCCAGTGCTTGTTCATTTCGAAAAGTCGCATTGTTATACCTTGTGCTTGTTCAAAATTCCGGGCTTTTTACACCACATGGCATGCAAAATGTGACAATGCGCGCGAAGCGCGTGATTTTTGTCCTTTTGAAGTGCATAAGCGCGAAATTCCTGCGATTTGGGGTCCTTTTCCCTCTTCCTTCCGCATTGGTGGCCCCCTTCAGGGGTCGAATGGACCAAAGGGGGACCATGGATCCGCCCTTTCCGATCTATAACGACGTGGTAAATACAAAGAAAATGGACCATCAACCTTAGCACTGTCGGCAATTTCTCCAATTCTGTTATCAAAGTTGTTCAGCGTTACATTCAGTCGTTTCAACAGCATCATAGCTCCATAATCGAGGTTTCGTGCCAGGAGCTCCACTTGCTCCAGCACCCTTGTCAATTCGTCAATCGCACTGTCCACGCTCATGTCTCGATGTTTCAGCGACTTTAGCAATCTGAACGCACTTGCCAAGTATTTGGAGACTAAGGGGGTTTCGCTGGTCATGCCTTGCTGACAAGGAAAGAGACCATCGTTTTTTCTGGGTGGAATGGTGCAGTGACTAAAACACAGGAATGAGAGCACAAGCACACTCCTTCAAATAAAGCTGGCAGTAAACGGACTTTGATACTGTTTTTTACAATCACCCCGTTGGTAGCAGTCAGAAATCAGTCATCTACGATCTGGTGCACAAAATAAGAGTCATAAAATGAGCATCTTTAACCTTAAAACATAAAACAATGATTCAACGTCTTACTCTGCCTTTTCATCGGTTGTTGTGTGCAAATTTTTACGAGGCGATTTTTATTGTTGCGGGTACGATAACGGCAGCACGCACACAACATGAAGTTTGAAAGCCATTGCACATCAAAAATCAGTACTCAAGTTTCAGTTCGGATCTATGTATACCTGTGACAGATGCTGGAACTTCGAGAGTTCTTAAAAGATGCCATTATCCCCACTTTGTGCAGCTACACCTTATCAGTACGTCGAGTGCTTCAGCGTTAATGGTTATTGTTCGCTGCTTGAACGTGGTCTGCTCACTTCGCATTTTGGTAAGAAGATGCTGGTACAGACTTGAGGCAGGCGAAACGAAAAGCGCAAATCAAACAGCATGGGCAAAAATGTGCCACAACGTCAATTTCACACAGTAAATCTTCATTGTTCCAGTATAATTGTTGCCGTGATCACACAGCAATGGGTCAGCAACCGAAGCATCAGTGTGATGGCCAGAATAACGGTGTCAAACCCATATTTTTATAATCCAGTCCAATCCAATGTGACCACAACCACTGCTGTGGAGCAAGCTTTACCGGTACTTTTGGGGAAACCAATTCCGTGCATCACAAAAAATGAATCAAGGCACACATCTGAAATAACGCACGAGATTCTGCCCATTTTCTGCACAAAATGCTCTATGGCAACACATTTGACCACAAGCATTGAAGGGCAAAATCAAAACAGGGAACTGCGTAGGGAGTAAAAAAAGGCTGCGTACGTCACCAGAAGGCAGCAGGGTTTCCTATGGCATGTACATTGCAGCAGCAGCAGCAGCATAGCAGACCGCTCCAAGCACAGGCAAAGCAACCGCTGCACTGAAAGAACGCACCACCATAAAGAGAAAATGCTCTTTCAGTTCAGAACTGCAGTAGATTTTTTGCGTTTTATGAAATAAGAAGACAAAATTGAATTGACTTTTCGCATTGGGGAAACGAGGTTAATTTATCTTAAAAAATAGTTTCAGATTAAGGCCAAACATGGCAAAGGCGCCAAGCGATCTGCATGAAGTGCGCTACGAAGGCTGGCTCCTGAAGCAGACTGACAGAAAACAATCTCCATGGACAAAATGGTTCAAGGTTTGCCTGTGCGTTTTTTGGGTTGTGTTTGTCAGGCGAAAACAATTGGATCAGGCTAAGCTCGTGCTATCAGGTTTCACGCACAGCAAAAATTATTCGACAATCATTTGTCGAACAGGCAACATAATTAGCTCGAATTTCACCGGCCATGAAGTCAGTGGTACTGTAACTGTATTCCCTAAAGTAGACCTCCACCAAAAATTGGACATCCTCAAAAATGCACCCCTGGAACGATTCCAGTGAAATTGGGCCCGAATCACTAGATGGTGCCAGTGAAGAAGTCGAGCCCCCTTTGTATTTTAGAAGATACGTGTGAAAACAAGCCTTCTATTTTCCTACGGGAGTCGTTTTGAAGCAATGGCACAAATTTTAGGGCTCTTTCATGTGGACGGCTTGTATTTTTCTGAGGTCTTGTAGTTGCGCTTCTACTTCTGTTTGCTTAATATAATTAATGAACAAATAATTTTAGAGCAAGAAATCATGTCAGCCGCGCTACAAAAAGCGATATTTCGTGTTGCGCTCAGGTTGGCCATCATTTTTACGTTTGTCGTGTTGTCAACCCGCATTGCAATTCCAAATTCCTCGCAGGAAACCTCCCTGGCCAATGCGTCCTTGATTGCTACGCAGATGAACAGAAGCATCACTTCAGAGACTCGGTTGATATGGACAAATGTTCGCAGGTATGTGAGCAAAGGTTTGCAAAACGAAACAATTTTCTGCAAGCAAACAATACGAGACCAAGGAATCCTGCAGCGAGAAATGTTTGTTTTCCAGGTTGATTCTTATTTGACAGTTGAAGCATCGCCTGATCAGGGATACCAATGGATATTCGATCTGCGGATTGATAATGAGGTTTCCACTTTCTCATTCTTCAGCTAGTCTCATAAAAAAGACTAGATTCATTTTCAGACATTCTACCTGGTGGCGAAAACCAAAGAAGAAATGAATGCTTGGGTTGAAGCTCTGGTTGAGGCCGCACATTTAGATCCGCGGCCAAATGACGGTATGTGTTTTGTTATTGTTATTCCTATGTCAATTTTTTGCAATGTATCTTAAAGTATCTTGAGTTAAACTCAGCTGTCAAGCAAGCTAATGATTTTCTAACAACCCCACTTATATTTTAGGCATTGACACTCCAGCACGAAGAGAGGACATTAATAATGTGATTTATCAGCCTCGCGTAGCACGTGACTTTTCCGATCCTGGCCATAGCGATCTTGCTACACCAATGGGATATCAGGCCGAAGCTCTCAACTCAATTAGCGAAGAACACAACATGGTGCCATTCAATTTTGCCAATAAACGACAGCAGATTCAGTCAAGTGGATCAAGCGCTCAGAATAAACATGTGAGTGACTTGTTCGTCGCTTGCAAACGATTTGATGCAGCAGAGAGGTGCAGCGCTAAAATTTGACCACTTCATCTTGGTTGAGTAACTGAAAAATGAAACAAGACTAACTGAAAAATCAAGAGTTGTTGGTGAAACTTGGCCTCGCTGATTTGTTGTCACTGATATAGTAAACATGCCACTAGTTTAGCAGCCGCGAGCACCGCCTGCAGCTGCACCATCTCTCAGCCGGCAACCGGGCGAGCAACTGGTGTTTCGATTTGAAAGTGTGGAACAGGAATTGCAGGCGGTGCAACCAACGGAGATGACCAATGGCAGCAATGTTGGTGGCACAAATAATATACATATGGTGCGGTTTCTCTCAATATTTAAACAACTGATCTTGTCAAAACCACCTAGCTAGGCTTTCGATGGTTTTTTTACATGTTGTATCTTTTTGAACTAAAATTCGATCTGTTGTTCCAGCCTCCCCCTCCGCCACCTCCCCCAGTGCCTAAAAATGTTATGGGAGGTTTGCCCACAACGGCTCCATATGAGAAACTTGGTGATTTCATCAGTGCCCCACCACGACCAGGTGCGTAAATTTACAAAAGCCAGTACCCTTGATTTCATATCACATGCTATATTCAATTGTAGATCGGATCCGATCCACCGGACTCTTGTCGGATTTCTTATACTGCAAGTACTTTGAAATCTGCTAGTGCAGCTGAACTTCGTCCAGCGTTAAGGTTACTCTTGGACCAAGCAAGGTGGTGATGGTCGAACGTAGTGACGTTGATGAATTTCTGAACACTTCACTGCAAAACTATCACTTTAACAATGCGTATCCGATCCGATCACCAAGTTTCACACCGGTTTTTGTACTTTTGTGCACACTGGTTTTACTTCATGTTTGTGACGAAATTCAGGAGCCGCAACAGCCCGATCAATGGTGCCGGCCCCAACACCCCTCAGTCCCGATCATCCTAGTCGTCCCCTGCCTCCCCGCAATGTCCCACCTGTTGGCTTCCCCGCGTACCAAAGCCCTTTGGATCAGTACAGTAAGCCGATTGAGCCGAACAACAATGATCATGAAGCTGCTCATGTTAAGTGCAGACAGGGATACTCAGGTAATCAGAGGGGGAGTTGATTCGCGGATTGTCGCGTCTAGGTGTGCAAATGCGTTGGTTTTTACTCAGAAACTGGTAATCGATCTGATTGGCAAAATTGGTGGCAACGCTAAATCTCGAAATGTCGTATGTACAAAACTCATTGTCCCAGCTAAACAATCGAAAGAAGTTTATTAATTTTACAGCCGATTCATCCATCGCGCTGTCGAATGACGATGACAATGAAGCGTGGATACCCAATAACCCAGCACCCACTGACTTGCACATGATACTTCCACCACCGAGTGCGGAGGATGTCGCTGGGTAAGCGATATGGGCCATCAGGAGTTAATTCAAATTTCTGTTGCGTTTTTCGCTGCGTGCGTCAGCTCAGAATTTTCAGGGAATTTATGAAACAGATCGTAGTAATTAAAAAAAGGGAAACACAGGCAAGTCGGTGCGATTGTGTGTCGATTCCTTCATGTTTCAGTTTCTCCAACCACATGCCTGCAATGTACAACCAACCGCGACCGGATGGCTACAATGTGCCTGCACTGGAACGAAGTCCAAATCTGCCAGGCGGAAGTTTGCCCAGACGTCGGGCGACTGCAGAGTCAGCTGGTAGGTGCTCATGTTACGAAATTATCAAAAATGATTTGGAGTTTCGTGGAGGTCTGTTCAATTGGGTTGCACTGACGATGCCTTGCTGCACCGGACTGTCTCAAAACGCTGAATGAAAGAATCCTAACTCACGATATCAGCAGTGTACAAATTCATGTTGGTGCAAAACAACCAAATGTCCGCCAGATTAGACACTGGTCATGTCCCCGTTTATGATTGCCGTGCCTGGTCAACTTGTTGTAAAATGCTGTCGGAAATGATAAAAGTTTATCTTTCAGCGGTCAACACGTACAGTCTTCCCAGACCTGGTCGCAAGCTTCCCCCACCGCCGAGCCAAATGGGCACTCAAGTCAGTGAGACGCACCCAGCTGCTAAACAGTTAGTGATTTTTATATCTTCTCTCCCAAACTCTGAAAAATCATCTTTCTTGTTTCTGCCCATTGTGATCCGGTATCATTATCCATCGTTACAGACCAGTGTCGTTACCCCGTGCATACAGCCAACCTTCATCTAACCATGAGGCTTCGGCTGTATCCTCCAGCCCAGCGCAAGCATCTGGTGCTGCAACTTCAATGACCACAGCCCTTGCAACGCCACCAAGGCGAATTGGGGAAATGCCTGTAATTGACAGTGCTAGAACACCGTCCAATGATAGTCTGGTGGGTTTCCCTTTGGCATCCTTTTTGAAAACTTGTCTGATTGAAGTCGAAGCAGGTCCACAAATGTGGATCATTATGAAAGTTAGATGATCTTTGTTGGTTGGTGAAATAATCACATGTCGGTGGTTTCCTGACAATTGGTTGGTTAATGATAGCGCTGGCAAATGTTGTTCTCCGACATCTGATAAGCAATTGTTTCTACGTTTGATCACGCAGCAGATGGGACAATCAGCTTGATTGGTTTTGACAGTCCATTTGCGTAAATTTCCAAATACCCCAGAATGTTCCCACGTGACCACCAATAATGTTTCTAGACGGGCGACGACAATTCCGTGCATCTGGGCGACCCGACACCGACCAGTTGTTCGTTTGACAATCTGCAATTCGAATTGATGCCCGATGCAGCTGCACCCGTGGTTGATCGCACGAAGAAACCGAACAAACGCAGCACGACGCACGCACAGGTTCGGGAGTCAGGGTTGGGCAAAAAAAAACGACGGCGTTTTTTCTTAAAAAAAACGACGTTTTTTTTAAAAAAAACGCCTGGGTCGTTTTTCGTTTTTTTTTAAATCCTGAATTTCCTTGATTTTCCCTGATTTTTCAAGGAAAGTACCCTGATTTTCAAGGAAAATCAACTTTTTGTCCCATTTTTTTCAAAAAATGTTCGACCAATTTTTACTTTGTCGAGATACGTCGATATACGGAGTTTGACTTTCAGTCATGACCCCGGCCAAAGTTGGTCCCATGATGCGGGTCTGATATGGGATCTTAACAACTCGCTAGAAATGGGTTGAAACCCGTTTATTTTGCCTCAGAACACATAGAATTACTTCATTTAACCACGTTTTCTCCCCAACATGAGCGTTTTCCAATTGTTTTGGGGGCATATTTTGGTCATCTTGGCGTTTTAAAAAAAACGTTTTTTTAAAAAAAAACGTTTTTAAAAAAAACGATTTTTTGAAAAAAAAACGTTTTTTGCCCAACCCTGTCGGGAGTGCGTGTTTGTTATCAGAATAATCCGTTAGGGTTCCACACGTGGGCCGGTTTGTGCTTCGCTCCGGCATCAGGATCGGGCATGTTTTTGATGCTACTTGGTGATTGTTTTGAAAATGTTGTGGTCTACGCTCCAACGCAAATGCCGGGCAGTGAGTACCGACACCGGCTATAATTTTTCCCGATGATCATACCTACAGTGTGTACAGGGTTGGGTTAAAAAAAAGTAAAAATTTTTTTATAAAAAAATTTTTTTTTTAAAAAAAGTTCGCCACTTTTTCGGTTTTTAAAAATTAGAAAAGTAAGTTCACTTTTTTTATTATTTCACAACTTTTTTTATTATTTTCCCCTTTTTTACTGTGAAATGCATGTTTTTATGCATGTTTTTGCTTGTTGTTTCTCAAAAAATCGCCTGCGGCGCTTGTATTTCGCATCGGTTCAATGCCATTACAACGTTAGACAGTCCGTGGCTCTACTAAACTATCTAAGCAGCCGTCATTGTGTGCGCATTCAGTTCTTCCAGCAAGTCAAACCTGCTTGAAGTCTTAAATTAGCGTTCCAAAACTGCGGGTTATGCTGCTGTTTTCATGTAACTTTGCTTAAAAATGCGCCAATCATTTACCTTTCCCGTGAAACGCCTTCACTTTTTATACTGCAATCTTACATATGTAGGTACATACATATGGTGGACAGACTATCCCCAGCGCAAATTGTCACGTTATCTGGCTCATCGTAAAAAATCTCACCTCGCTACTGCCCGTTTGTGAACACAACTGGTCGGTGTCAACTATTCCTATATTCTCAAGTACAATCAAATATACTTCCAAAAAATTTCGGCAATTTTTCACATTGAGAACCGAAATTTTTGTGGTCCGGAATAAAAAAAAGTTAATCTTAAAAAAATTTTTTTAAAAATTCAAAAAAGTTAAAAAAAAGTTCGATAATAAAAAAATTTTTAATCCAACCCTGAGTATGTAACTGACATACCTGCTGTTGTATTAGCAAAAACGACAAGCTTAAACAGAAATGGTAAATACAATATTCACAATAAAGTTAGTGTTTTGTTATGCTTCTGCATGTCATACACGTTTTGTTGTTGCCCCTCATCAGTTTATATCCAAAGAGCAAGCTGTTCAGGCAAGCTCTCCAAAATCTGCGGGACTTTTACCTAAACAAAAAGTCTTCAAGTATTGTAGTGTTGACGACAAAACACCCCCTCCGTTGCAGGACTCGGTCCACTCGCCTCCACCACCGGCCTTGCCGGTACGAGCTAGTCGTGGGTCCGACAGCTCAAGCGTCCATCCTTGTCTGCCTGACAACTCGACAGCGCGCATCTCGGAAAGTACCGGAAATAGCCCGCCATCGGTCGACCTGGTCCGGCCTCTGCCCACCTACTTGCCCAACAAAGCTGGACACAACAAACCCGTGCGTGTGGTGCGAGAGAATAGTTTTCAAAGGTATACCTTGGGTGGGCTTGGGTGGGTTGGTGTTTCTTCTAAGGTTCGTGACCGAGCGATTTGACCGATTAGCAAGTTATTGAAGAATCAGCTAGTCGCGTTTCTCTTGTCAGGCTGATGTTTCACTATCATCTTAAACTGCAGCGACAGACGACATTGTAGTTTTCGAAGAAAAGTTTCGCAGCGCAAAGTTATTATGAAACCAGCCACCACTCATCATAAACAGAGACTCCTTTCTCCAAAATGATGTGTGTAACACAAATTTATGTTTCAAAATACTCAATCATAACACGCATGCATAGTAAAAAAACTCAGAAAACCGGTTTTTTGCCGTCGTATTTGAGGACTTTATGGTGTGCGGGTTTGTAATTTTATGATGCATAGCACTCAACCACCAAAGCACGATGAATAATATATATTTAGAATTATACATATTGGTTTCATAATAACACAACATCGTCCGCAAATATATTTCGCAGCTTCTTGGGTGTTGTTATTTTCAACGACCTGTAATCGAAGAAGACTTCATTTTTTATGCAATAGCCTGTTTTTGCAAAAAATGGAGACCAATAACGGATATCTGATTCCGACGTTAGTGACCCGCTGGTTCAGGGCTAAAGTGTGAAAAACTTGTCTCTTTTGATGTTTTTTCTATCAAAAGTTGTTCATTCAATATTCAGACGGCAAGCCCCGCCCCGTATCCACGTGCGAACACACAACACAACGGCGGACGGTGGCAACGTGCATGAGCCAATATCACCGAACGCCGCTTCCCAACTCAGTCCCCCGCCAGGTGACTGTTTGGGACGTTTACACTTGCGCTGTCGTTTCATCAGCCTCTCTTTAAAAATTTTGATCTTGCAGGCTCGCCGCCCCGTCCCCGTTCACCGAAACGCTTGCCCAAAGTGACGCCTCGGATTAGTCGGTTGGTCGATTATTGATACCCTCTGGGTTCGACAATGTATTGGTCGCACAATAACCATATAAGAATTCATCGAATGAATCCTGATTTTCACGTTCAGTCACTCTTAGTCACTGTGCTATTTGTGAAACATTTTCACCTGCAAATAATCCAGCAGAGCACCCACGTTGCTGCGGGTCTGAAACATTCCATTGGCTGCATGTTTTGTGTGCGATTTCGCATCGCAACGTCATTGCCCAGTCACGTTCGCTCTTTACGATTCAGGAAAAAAATTGACCAATTCTTATAAAGTCATTGTGCGACCAATACCTGTCATTCGTTACCGAGTGCTTTCGCGCCTTACTCAAAGAAGAACGCTTCTCACTAGAATTTTGTTTATTATTATTTTCTTCAGCGACCACTCCGACCCCGATACACCGTCCGTGTTAACTCGGGAAGTGCCAGCCACACCTGGGGTTAGTTCCTTGTCTCAGTCTGGTTTTCCTGATTATCCAAGACCACCGCATAGCATGATTCCAGGCTTCGACCATGTTCTCTTCGGCGAGCACTCAAAGTCAACTCGAGTACACGTTGCCGTTGTTCAGCGACGAAAACAAAATGCACGTGGCCAGTCAGAGACGGTGTGCTCACCAGCTTTTGGTTGTTGTCTTTGTGTTTCCGCCAGAAAGGGGTAGATATACTGTATGTTGGACAGGCACAATGTGGCAGGCATTTGAAAATGTTGGTTTGAGTACTTCATTGGCACTGACGGTCAGGGTCCCATCCCAGCCCGACCGTATGATTTTTGTAAATTATATATTTGACCAGCTTAAAGCTGGTTTAATCAGTCACAACAAAACATAGCGTTTCTTTAGCGATCAACTTTCCAGCAGTCCATCACCGCGCGCCCCCACGGCTGATGTTTCAAGTCAACGTACGCAATACGTTCAGATTGACGCACAACAGACAAAAGTATACAATTTTTTCTAAGGCGCAACTGTACTTCGTTCTCTGGGAGAACAGATAACAAATTCTCACTCGCTAATTGGCTCTGGTCCGTTCAGCAGCCAATCAGCGCTCGACAATTTGTTATTATTTTGTTCTCTCAGAAAAAGATGCATAGTCAAGACTTTAAATTATTTTTTAATAAACGAAATATTTTGCGTTTCGACAATTTCCTTTTATTTGCAGGGAGTTGAGCAATTGGCCGCCAGCAGACAAGATGATATACAACAGCGCACATTGGACCGAATGAAAAAGTGACATTATTTTGTGTTTTCAGAGTTTAACGGCTGCCATATTGTGTAATTTTACCATTGTATGGTATAGTATTCTATGACAAATTCGATTATTCAGTGCAGTTCAAGCGGTGTACGCCCCATTGTTAAAGTTATGGTCTACACCCGCCCATCAACATCTGAAACATTTCGACAGCAGGATCATCATGTGTGCAACCAGCCAGGCTGCTAAATGTTTCAGAGTTGTGTGTGGTTGGCGTTCGGGCTTAGACATGTGCTTTAACAATGGGGCATACACCCAACACAGGAACTGAATCAAGAACTTTGGTTTACTTACTGAAATTACATGTGGCTTGATTATTTATACATATTTTCTCCCTCATCCTTGTACATACTGTAAGTTGCTAATCCCATGGCTCTTATTGCAAAACTGTTCATACCGAGATCAATTTTGACCGTTTTTTGGTTGCAATTTCAAAAGCATCGCTCGCTGTGCTGCGTCGTGTCTTATTACAGTCGTCGTTTGGTTGATGTTTCACTTTTTATTCGCGCTGTTTTTTCTTTACTTTCGAAGTTTCGGATTTTCTACTTTTATGATCTTGCACCAAATGGAAAGATTCTTTGTCCGAAATTTTTTGAACAGAAAATGAGTCAGTGTTCTTTGGCGGTGCTGAAATTCAGTCGGTAAATTGTGCATAAAGTAGCTAACGCCCACGAACATTTCTAATTATTTTTATTTTTGTACGCTCTTTTGTTCGGGTGAAATAAATTGTATTTACACACATTACCTTGTGTTTATCATCTACCATCTACACACATGTGTCTTTGATCTAGAACAGAGTACTTTTGTTATCATTATTTTCATTATCCATGATTGTGTGCTTTTATTTTATTTCTTCTAAATGTTTACGATCCTTTGTGCAAACGGACATTGTGATAATAATTACCCGAATGTTTAACAAAACAAAGTGCGCAGTTACTGCATCACAAATCTATAATCGGTTTTTCGAATCATGACTTGAAGATAAGTGAATCCTGAACTGAATACACCTTCAAGCAGCGAAACGCTCATTATTGCGAACCCAGTCACATTGTCTCTAGCCGACCCAGCTGGGACTCTCAAAACGAAAAAATGTAACCGTAGATTTCGTTGTTGAATCCTGGTTTGCCGATTGAACTTGGTAAAAAATTAGCGCTTGACCATACTTTTTGTACAAAGAACCCCATTGTAGTCCAGATTTATAAGGCACCGCACTCTTTTGTGAGCTGTTGGTCGAAAGAAACTAAAATCTACTTTTTTGGGGCTAGCTGGCTTCAAAATGGTAACACGTTCGCACAAATGTGGTTTGGAAGTAAACATTTCGCGAGCATATCACTGAGTGGGGAAAAATTTTGTGCCAAAACTTTTGCTGGGCGCGAAAAACGAGAGAATAATGGTAGTGCTCCAACAAGTGACGACCGGTCTCCAGATAAGCGCTTGTCAAAAACATTGATATGTATTATACCGCGTAAGTTGGATGGAACACAACTGTTCATATTGACACTTTTGTTTTCGGGTGCAATACCTTTAAACCACGGTGGACTCAACTATCACGCTGAAGCTATAGCAATTCTGCCGTTGAATATAGTTCCAAAAACACGAATTTCGCTTGATTCATAATGTTTACATCCAAGACTGATTGCTGATAAGCTTACCCTTGGTGTACAATAAAAAACGCATTTCCTCACCAAGCTGAGTTCGGTATCATAGATACATAGCTTGTCGAAGTTCCAAGGCACGCCAAAGCATCGCGATACCGCCAAAAAAAATTTAATTTTACGCCTTTCCGCATGGCCTCCTCGTTTCAGCACTTTCATTACTTTCCAATCCAATGGTTGTTTTCGCAATTTATTTCTAAAACGTGTGGGTAATTCTTCGCAATTTATTTCTAAAACGTATAGGTATTTCTTTGCATGTGGTTCCGCGTATGGTGTTCCACCCCAACGAAAGGAGCCACCATAAATCAGTAGAGCCACTACATAAAAATTTTCCCTGCTTTGCGTATCCGACAAGTTCTTTGCAGTATTCGCAGCTACTGTATGAACATACTGTAAGTTGTTCCGAAAAAAAATGATTTTGCTCCTAAATTGTGATTTTATGAAATTGGCGTGTCTTATCCATTTTAATTCAATTTAATTTTAAATTTGATCGAATTCAATCTTTTTCGACACATTCTATCTTTTTTTAGCTCTTTTGCAAAATCGGTCACACCCCATTTCTCTTTCATTAGAACGTGGAGGAAGGGAACAAGCCAGCCAGCAGCAACACCAAGTGATATGAGCTGATGGACGGACCATACGATTTACACCGATGTCAGTGTTATAATACCATTGAAGTTCCAAGTTTTGTCATGTTCGTGTATTTCCAATTGTCCACGTGACTGTTTGCAAAGAATGCTAATCTTTCACGAAATGGACCTTTAATTTCTAATTGTGAATGTTTGCGTTGTGTTTTGGAAGGACGTGACTGTGTGGTGCCAAACAAGAAAACGCTCAATCTATTGCTCTATGTCCCCTGCATTACTGCGTTTGGCCAATCCGAATCACTTGCTCAAATTGAAATTTGCCATGCCCAGTACTTCATCTATTCATTTACTGGCATTTTGAACCATACGGCAATGTAACTCAACCGTGAGATACATTGAGGCGCGGTCGGAACAATTCTACCAAAATTGAAATTTCTACGCGGGTTTATCAACATATGTATATTACGACGTTTGGAATGCTGTTTTTGTCCAACGTAAAGGTTGCTCTCCCCCGTGAGCAGTGAGCAACTTTTACGCTGATCGAAATCACAGAAACAATGACATTGCAATGTCATACCCAACAAATTTTGTACCGCTGACCACCGAAGGGTTTGCCGGCCTATGGTAACGCATGCGAACCGAAAAAAACGTTTCCATGTTCTCGGAATGGTTCCATGTTATCGCACCACTGAACATACAGTATCACAGGGGGAGAAGTGAAGAAAGTTAATGTTTACTTCCAAAGCCCACAGAGCGGGCCACTGGTGTCAACCCTTGGTATGAAGCTGACAAAGCAACCTGAAACCTGAGCAACCGGGAGGCATTCCATGCGTTTTATTTATGTATACCAAGGATTTTTTTAGTCCCTGTACCTATACTATAACTACCTCAATCTATGGGATCAAACTTCATTTATAAAATAGGATTAGGTAGTGATGACAGTAATCCGTCGATCATATCGCTTCGGTCTGCTTGTTGTTCGGCAGTGCATCGGACCAGCGAGCTCTGGTTTGACTTCGATTTGAAATTTGATGTTTTATACACAACATGCACATTATTTTTGCAAACTCATCAACTGGTCTTGTGCATATGTTCATGTCACACGAACACAGGGAGGGACACCCCCACATGCCCCCACAGGGCGTGTGTATAAATACTGTGCTGTGGTCACATCAAGCCGTCACACATGACATGCGCGCTCGTTTGGGGCTCATGTACATATTATTGCTTGATTTGACGACATAGCGTGAATAGTTTTTAGGTTTTCTAGCTTGTGTACTTTATTCAAATCGTCAACTCAGATCGCCTACATCATATAAAGTCGTCAAGTCACGCCGAATGCTATGCGTTGTAATCCCCGCGCCCACTTAGGGCTGCTTGAGTTGCGACTTCAGTCCATCTGGATCTGAGTTGACCACATGTCAATCAGTCGGTTTTCCCCCCTCTTCAGAACTTCCAAGTTTGAGAAAGCTAGTGTTGCCTCCGTTCCCAATTCAGCCGACCAAAAAATGAAACCATGTGCCATAATTCACAGTCGCTATCAATTCCAAGCATTTGGACTATTTTTATGGAGCTGTTTTCTCAACCTTTCAAGCACGTGAGTGTTTTATTTTATTCATGAAGAGCATTAGTCAGCCTAGACTGCATATTGATTATTGATTTTCTGTACATTTGTGAATAACTTGAAACTTTTTGTAGCCACGCGGCGAATTTATCACATTGGGTGGAATTTTCGAAAGGTGTAAACATTTGAAATCAAACTCCCACGTGTAAACATGAAACACTGCCTGTTATTAACGTGGAATGTTTCAAGTTTACACCGAGGTCTATCACACTGAGCTGTCGACCGAGCTTTCCACCGACCTTTACACCCAACTGACCTTTACACCATTTCGAAAATATCACCCATTGGCACACTGAGCTGGGTGGCTTGAGCAACTATGACAACACAATGCCACCTGGTTACGCGCTGGAGTCACGTAAAAGCTTTTCTTTGTTATTTAAGTTTTAATTTTGCCAAATTAGTCTCTTTATGCCACTGTAAGATCCGGTTACGACTTCAGCTGAACCAACCACAGTGTACGTGAGCTTCTTCGTGGAGAGTATCGGCAACTTCCAGAGCACTTCAATGGTTAGTGTGCTTTTGAATAACAGTACCTAAACTTTTTTACATTTTTTCCACATTAAATTACTCCCAATTCATCTACACCCTTTTGGAGGCGGGGCACGCCTGTCTGGTAGCAAGACGGGGCGGTGCACCAGGTCATCATCAGTGCGAAATGCACCAGACGACTGCAAAACGCCTGCGAGATGGTTTTGTCTGCAAGTGCGCGCGGTAACTTTGGCATAATCGTGCAGGATTTCGAAGTCGACATCTACCTAATGGAATATTGGCGTGACACGCGCCTGACCCATCGACGCGCGGTCCCCGTCCAAAGTGACAGGGACGATCTGATGGAATTGGTGTGGATGCCCGACTTGTTCATCGTGAACTCGAAAGATGCACGATACAACGAGGTGAGGGGGTGGCACAACTTGGTGCCTCATGCATGATTGTGAGTGAGTGATGGGGTCTGTGATAACCCTATGGCGAGAGGTCCCTTGCTATTTTCCTTTTCTTTTGGTATTTTGAGCGTCATACCCTTAGGTTCCGATCCGTCATAAACGGTACGTGTGAGCTACACATGCAATATGCACCCGATTGGTTAGAACTTCTCCGAACAAAACGTCCTAAAGAACAGAATAATATCACGAGAAATATGTAATCCCCAACAACCGCAGGCAAGTCCGTTGTTCCACGCGCCAGAACATGGAACATTTTCTGATAAAAACTAAATTTTACACATTTTCAGGTGACGCGACCAAATCGTATCCTGCAGATATTCGGCAATGGCACGGTTCGATTCAGTGTCAGGTTATTTTTATTTTATTTTTCAATCAAATTTCGTGCAAAGAACGCTTAAAATATAATGACAAAATCAAACCATCCGGCACAATTTGCAGGGTTTCGGCACGTTTGTTCTGCAGCATGGCATTCCACAACTATCCATTCGACAAACAGATCTGTTGCATCAAGCTCATGCCATATGGATACAATGAATCGTTTCTAGCAGCGAAATGGGCGAACGCCACGCGATTTGGGTAAGGGTTTCGATTATGTTTTGACGCAAAGGGCGAGGTCCAAAAAGTATTTTCGTCCTTGAAGTGTTGAATCAACATTTTGGAAGATCTTCTTTGTGCCCCGTTTTAGAACATGGAGTCGCCAAGTGCAACACTTCCTCAACACGGAAACTTCAATTATTTTCAAATGCCATTACGCACACAGCTACTCCCCGATCCGACTGAATCCCGGCATCAAAGAGTTCGATTTTGTGCTCGATCGTCGTGTCTATCATTCGTATTGCGATGGATCATTTGCCGAGGGTCGGTGTTGCATATACTGTACCTGTACATTCTTACATAATTACCCAATTGAGCTATCATGGGGGTTACACGGAAAATTCTCCACTTAAATCTCCGGGAACACCAAAGTGGATTTAGGAAATTTTCTTTTTCGACCAGTTGAAAACATGAAGTTCTTCTAAAAAACTAGGAAACTTGACTGATCCAGCCGCTACCGTGCGGCCTTCGAACTTGACGTACACTGCGCACACTCAATGTTTCAGGCAACTATAGTTGTCTAACGGCCAAGTTCATCCTACATCGCACGCACAGCCACAGTCTGCTGCAGACCTATGCACCCACATTTAGTATTGTCGCGATCAGTTGGATATCGTTTTGGATTGACCCTGAATCGGTACCCGGAAGGACTGGTGAGCGAAAACGACTAGTGGAATTCTAGAAATAAAGCTCATACAGTAACTGTCCTTATTGTTGAACAAATCTGTGTGCTTAAAACTACATAAAGGCAAACTATACGCCAACACGATCCCGATTTCGGAGGTGGTATGCTGTCACAAAACGAATAGAAAGAGAAAATCCGCATGCGCAATGTTGTAGAATACGTTGACAGTTCTCAAATCAGCAGCCACGTTTGAATGTTTCACTGACCTGCCACCTCCGAAACCGGGCTCGTGTTGGCGTAGCGTTACTATAATCTCAGGTCTGTGCGTGACCACCCTGCTCACCTTGACCACCATGGCGTCATGGGCCTCTCGAAACACGCCCGTTGTCAGCTACATCAAGGTTGGCTTATACTCAGGTGGTCAACCAAAGTCGTCAACCAAAGTCGTCAACCCAATGCCATGTATTATTTCTCCTGCGCTCTCACAAGACTCGTTGCGTTGAGGACTTTAGCTGAAGATCTGAGTTGACAATCAGCCTAGTTGACAGTACATTGCAACAACAGGTAGACAGTGTCCAAGTTAGAAACGAGCTTTGTTGGTTTGGATCAGGTTACTGCAAACAAATCAACAATGGACAGTAAGTCGGCCTTCGCTTGAATTTTGACCCGGGTGGATGAGACTGATTGCGTTTGTGTTTACCTTGGCACTGAAACATCGTGAGCCCAGCAAAGTAGGTACGGTACACAGTACCGTAACGACAGGTACAGTACACACATTACCGAAACGACCAATTGAGAAAGCAGAAACCGTCCTCGAATATTTCGCAGGCGCTCGACGTCTGGCTGACGGCGTGTCTGATGTTCCTATTTGGCAGTCTGTTGGAATTCACCGCTGTCAACCTCTACACAAGACGATCCGGTCAGACGAGACTCGAACCCGGGGATGTTAGGGTGGGTGACACTGGGTGCGCAGCCACATAGGCAACCACGAATCACGAGCTAACCGGGGCATCTTATTAGATATACTGTCGTGAGGGCTGCTCCATGGACTAAGCACTTTTCGAAAATTTTCTATTCCGCGACTTTTCAGGGTCCGAAGTTCAGGCCCGACTTTTTCGGGCCCAGTTTTTCAGGCCCAGCATATTTGACCCATTTATAGGCTTAGGGTTAGGCTCCAGCTGGGTCTGAATCGGCCGGGCCTGAATGGCCGGACCTGAACCTGTGCCCCGGTGCTGAACCGTCGCACAATAAAAATTTTCTCTTGGGGATGAATCTGAATTGCGGTGTCTAGGCACCGAAGTCAACTGATGGACTACTACGTATAGCTCAAGGTCACGTGTGGTTTGACTGCAGCCTTGCTGGCAGCCATGCGGGCGCACTTAGATTGAACACAGAACCCGGAATCCGTAAATCAAGTTTGATTTTGGCAACTCGGAATTAAACTTATACCAGTTTTCAGTTCACTAATATTTATGTCGATTTATGTGGTGTGTAGATTTAAAAATTTATGTCGATTTGTTGCAAAATAATAACTTTCTCATTTTTTTCAGTGCATCGCGCTGCTGAACATGTCTGATAGCGCCTATGCCGCTTATCTGCAACGTTTGGCCAACGAAGACTACCAAACTGCACTCAAAATCGATCGGTTCAGTCGTTTGGCGTTTCCGACCGCGTTCGTCACGTTTGTGATCATTTATTTATCGGTTATTTTCGGCACACAACCGTCGTTTAGTGACTGTGATGACGATGTCATGGATCATATACAGGGTGGATCATGTATGTGTATGTGAGTACGATTTTGTTTGATTTCGTTTATGTTATGCTTGCATTTCGTTCATTTTTCATCCGTTGAATGTACCTAATAGTGCGACGCGCAGTGAAATTTGTATGATGCTCGTAAGCGGCTAATAGTTTTGTGGTCAAATCATGACGTCAAATCTTTTCGTCAAATCAAGCAATGAACCCGAAATGAGCGCGAGACATAATACGTGTGATTTGACGAAAATATTTGACGCCTTGATTTGACGACATTACACTTAGCCTCGTAAGCTGCAGTTGTCGATATGGATATGACAGGTTAAAGGAAGAGCGAAAACATACAAAAATATACCTCACGTAGCGAAAAACAGCACAATGCTAAAGTATAAAAAAATGTAGTTAACCCGATGTATGTACAATACGTTGACAGTGAACGAAAGTGAAAAATAGAAAACTCCACAAAATAGGATAATGCACCGGTCATCCAAATTCGGAATGTTCGTGTGCTCGCTAATAAGGAGCTCCATAAGACGGGTCCGCGACCTGGCAAGGCAGCGAACCCAATCTGATTCCGGCTCCGTTGTCAAGCTCACTGCGCACCGTACGATCGGAAGTGGTCGAATTGCAATCTGGAAATATTTGTTCAAAAGCACCACAATATTCGTTTTGTCCAAAAATACGTGTTTCAGTTGCCCGTTTTGCTGTGTTTCACATACTGTGGACACGCGCCTGGTCACCCACAGTGCGGAAGCAGGAGATGACCAGTAGTGGGATACCTACATATGTGAACTCTGAACCGCCACACCGAACGTATGCTCCCGGAAGGACTCGAACCTCCGACCTCCCAGCCACCAGGCCTGGACAGCCAGTTGCTCTACCAACTGAGCTACGGGAACGCGGTCTGGCTGCGGTTCAGAATCACTCATAAACCCAACGCACGCACGCTCAATACACAGTGCACCGCAGCACACACACATATGTAATACCGGTCCGTTCGTTATACGCCTCGACGCGTATGGGTGTGTGTCTATTCGCCAGACCACACATACTGTACAACCCCAAAAATGCCCGCGACCTGGTTTTAGGTGTGGCTGGCGCCCAAATGCTTTCGAATAGACTGGCTGGCTAATTGTTCAGGCGTCAAATCGTGTCAACGCAGACAAGCCAAGCATTGCCCAAAATGAGCAAAGAGGATCCATACTGCATACATACATTGCATTGGGCCACATTGAAGACTCGCGTATCGATCACATGAACATAGGCCACGATTACTGAGCCTAAAGGCCTAACTACGTATACTTCGTTCTCTCACGCAACATGCAACAAATGTTCTCGTTCGGTGATTGGCTGACGCGTGCGTGAGATCCAATCAACGTGGGAAAATTTGTTTCGTGTTGTCGTGTTGCGTGAGAGAACGAAGTGTAGTTAGCCCTTAAGTGATGTATAGTTAGGCCTTAAGTCTATGCCTAAATGACGAACGTTTGGTGGCAGGCAGCTGCGGCAACGATATTGGTGCACGACCGAGTTTCATTGCGCCCAAACCGAACCCGAAACGACCGAGACGACCAAACCCGCGACGCCGGCCCTCAACGTTGTTAAAGTCGAGGCCTGAAAGGTCCAAGCTCGGCGAAGTTTGAAGCTGAAAAACGGGGGCAAGCGCCTAATTTCAAAAACGTATTCATGCAACTCATTCTACAGCACCGTTTTTAGCTTTGCCTCGGAAGTTTCGTCTCCTTGACAGCAACACAGGCATGTTAGATCTGAGCCGCATCTTATCCATCTTTTTGAGAAAGGATCCGCCGACGGAGAGTGGCCTCACAACTGCCTGGTCAAGAGGTATTATACACGAGGTGTATGTGTCGTGCCCATTTAGTGCGTCAAGGGGGAAATTTGTGGTCGTACAAGAACCACCACAAATCCAAAAAACCCTTCGAAAAACTGCTCAAACTCACTTCTGTCCGATAACCGTCGTGTGACCGTTGGTCCCTTGCCACCACACATGTGCACCAACAGCGCCAAAACCGCGAATACAACTGCAAGGCCGACAAACACGCTGAAATGGCAAGTTGACGGAGTGATGTTTCAAAGTACTACCAAGTGGTTGAAACATTACAACAGAATAAGCCTGTTTTGCAAATGAAACCTGAAAAATCTATCATTGACTCGTAAAAATTTAAAATATCCATTCAGAAACACATTCACAACGGCCAACTTACACAACAGCCACAATAACGATCACCAAGGTGTCGTGAAGCATATTGCGTTAACGATGGTTTCAATAATGTATACGTTTGTTTCAGTTCCTGTTCAAGCGTGAAAAACTACTCACAAAACTGGGACACGAGGCCAAAAAAGGCACCAGACTTTTTTTGCAATGGACGCCAAGTTCTGCACCGCTTCTAAAATATATGAGTTCAGTGATGCAATTGAAACAAGAAAGTTAATAGCGTTCCGATCTTACCTACGCTGTGAGTGGCCAAAAAACTCATTTGAAATACATATAAGGACCTTGTATTATATTTGATGAAAGACCACAGATTTCTTTCCATGTGCCCAACTTTCAGTATTTTAGGTGTACGGAGGTGCGCCTTGTTCTCGACACACTCCACCAGGAAGTGCAGTCGCCTGTTTCCGGCTATCATTCGTCTCATTTTTGTCAGTTGCAGGCAACACACGATTGTGATCAATCAAGGTTATAAAAATGGAGCTCCCGGGGTCGGGTAACCTACCCAGGTGGCTTACGCAGATTGAACTGTTGGTGTAGGTACTTTGGCTATGATCATTTGATGCTTGTGTTCGGCTTTTTATACATTCGAATGGAACTAAAGACTTGATGGCTGTGCTTTCTTCGTTCCAACGGAATCACCACATTGACTGGTTCAGCGCGCACAAGTAAAGAGTTCAAGCTCCAAAGCACAAACAACAAGAGACGCAGCACAATTTTTTTACCACGTTTGCAATCTACGCAACTCAATATGTGTTTCACCTTAATTTCACTAATAATTACAGTATACATACCGGAGTTTTCCGTCTAGAGCGCCAGGGGCTCTATTTGGGAGAATGAGAAAAACCGACGTTTTGACAAGAATGTTTTTCCTAAATAGAGCCCCTGAGGCTCCATTCGGAAAGTCCTCAAAATGTCGATTTGAGTCGGGACTTTGTATAAATGCATAAATGATGCACACATCCTCGCAAAACAACCGGATAACATATTTGTAACAGTACCTTGATGAAGAAAACAGCCAATTCATTCAGAAAAACAGCCAATTTTGGCAGAAGATTCGGTACGGAAGGACAGAAAATATAACCAAATACAGCCCCATGGGGTTCTATTTGGAAAGTCTTGCGAATTGAGCCCCATGGGGCATCGTTCAGGAGGGAGCTCGGAAAACTCAGGAACAAAGTCTCCTAAATTAATCCAGTATATGCACTGTATATCAGACTTCAGACTAGTGCTGTTCGATATCCTCCAGTTCGCCCTTTGAGTTTCGCGCCTCGGCTTCAGATGGCCGACGGGGTTGCACCTACAGCAGGGAGTGTACGGTCATGTTTGGGTGGTGACCTGCTTATACAACGTTGTACTCACCCTTGGGCACCGGAAATTGTGTAGTGTACCAGCTATGGACTTTTTTGCTCTGTTTTTTTTTTTTAAAGAAAAAATATAAAAAAAAAAAAAAAAAAAGAATATAAAATAAAAAAATACTCATTTCGTTGCTAAGGTTGTGGCCTAGCGTGGTCTGAATTTACCCAAACCAATACGCGACCGAAATAGGGCCTGGGCCTGTGACACAAACAACCAGGACACAGAAAAGATCGTATTGCCTCAAAGTACATTTTATAGTAAGAACTTAGTGATTGAGCTTTCAACCCGCTACTTACAAGTGCAAAACATTTTTTATTAATCCGACAAAATAAATTAATCACTTTTGTCAAATAAACGTGAAGAAACCAAACAACTGGTATTTTGGGCGCGACCAGAGCTGCGACCACTTTGACGCTTGAAGTTGCTGTAGCTCAAGCGTGGTGTTTTGAAATCAACCCCTCATGGCTTTTGTGAGCTTCAAATGATTCTGGGCGTCGTTTAAACATCATTAATGATCAATACTGGACCACTGAAATTTTGCCAAAAAGTTGAAATATTTCAACTTCGCAAATTTTGGGCGCAACGACCATTTTCTGGGCGCGGAGACCACTCGAATATTTGCGTATCATACCCACTAACTTGAAAGTGTGATTACGGTGTTGTTCTGGTTAGTCTATTATATTATAAATAAGCTTCACCTCTTTCACACCCGTATGTGCAAACACGCGGTGGTCGCCAGCCCGTCTATAATTCCACCCTGAATGCTGATGTTAAATATTCGAAACAAGCGCCAGATGCCCCCAAACAAGTCACCTTAGTGCGAAGAAAGCCAAATCGTGGTTTTTTAACGGGCGCTGTGATGGCTTCAGATGATCTTGAACCTCGAGGCTCCTTTGACGCTTCACCATTGCTTGCCTCGGCTGCAAGGAAGACGGTTGTGCACTATGTTTGCCCTTTCTTATGGGACCGAACCAGACTGGTCAATCGTAATTACATTTTCATAGCATCTGCTACAGCACTTGAATTTGGCATGAAGACATCATTCAGCTGGTTCAATACACGCACACGCACATCCACAGGTGGCAGCAACCAGCTATGTATGTAACTAACGTTACGCAAATGAATCGTATCGTGGATATTTTGTCTCATGAACTCGGTTTCACTCTCTGGGGATCATGTCACCACGTTGCATTGTGTATAAGTATACCGTTGTGACAGCAAGCCATGCGCGTCTCTAAAACGGCGTGCTGCAACACACACGCAAGATTGATCACTTCTTGCGACCGGTGCGTTTGTGGCCGCAGCCGGGACTTTGTGCCTGCGTTTGGATACGTATGGCTCGCCACGACGGTACTGCATTTTAACAGTGTTGTGGTTTTAATTTTGCCCGAAAGGAACAAAACCAACTGTCGTGTGACGCGGCCCTTTGTCGTCGACTTTCGTCCAAACATCCGATTCCGCCCAGCAGAAAGTTGCACGTGAGAAACAACAGCCCCGCTGCAGCCAGCACTGCGCTGAACGAACTGCAACAGTGAAACATCAGTTGGCCAACCTGCTTGTTGATGTTTCATTAAAAGATGAATAGGTGAAGACGTGCGTGACAACAATTTGGTTATCAGCCGCACCCCCGAGCTGGGAACATTGGGATGATCGCTTGTGATCAGAACAAGGCAGACAGAACTCACATGACCAGAAGCCAAATCGGTTCGAGCATGCTGTTCGTTAAAGTCGGTCGGGAGAAACAACGCTAAAACTGAACACTTTTGCTGCGAAATGCACGTTGGCGATAAAGTTGCGACCATCAAATAAATGATTTGCTGTGCAAAACCAGTAGAAAGCTCACGTCATCGTCATCATGATTTATGGCAACATTTCTTCTTTATTCAGGTGTGCTGTATGTGTGTGTCTTTCAGTACGAAGGACTACCAAGCCAAGACAAGCCACTGTACGCGCACTGGTTCAACCAAAGCGGCTATGCCGGCTTCCGGTAACCGACCCTGCTGTCGTAGATGATTGATGTTACTTTCTTTCTGTACTTTTGCACTTTCATTTCTATAGTGAATGCTGTTGGTGTCGAACGTGCTAGGAACTTGTTCGAGCTTTTTATGATCATGTTTCTTGCTAAGTTCAAGTGAAAAATGATTTCGTTGGGCGAAATGATTGAAAGGTATGATTGAAACAGCAAACAGGTATATGATTGAAAGAAGTATCGGGAAACAATGATGAGAAACTGGTACTTTCTGCTTCTGAATGCGTTTCTAATGCAAATCAACTTTGTTAAAGCTGTTTGACGCACTAATCAGAAAAAGATGACTCATACAAGTTATAAGTAAAGTTCAACAAATGAATACTTGTCTTAGTGCGTTAATTTTTGCATGGGGGTGCCAAACGAAAAATGCACTGAACCTGATGGCCCTGAGGTGAAATGAGCCAAAGTGTGCAGATTGAAACGATAATTATAAAATGTTTTGTTTTGTGGCATAGTTCTTGGCATTTCACTGCACATTTCATGTCATTTACTTCAAAATCATTGTTGAATAGTTGCATGAATTTTGTGTCCCAATCGCTAATCAAGCAAAAATGGGTGGTTAACGTCGCAACCTTGGAATCAAAAAATTTTACTTTCACTAATAAACGAATTTTCTGAAAGTGCGTTGTACGCCGCGCGAAGGTTTTCTGCGTTCACTTTAGTGCCATTTGAAGTGTCTTGGCACTTTTGTCTTCAGAATTATTGAAAAATCACTTGATAATGACTTGTTGACTTATAAAAATTGTAATAAAGCAGTAACAAAGGTGTAGTACTGGATGCACACCTTGATAAGTATGCAATTTCAGGTAGCGACAAAACTGCCTGTGTTGTGTCTGCATAAGTTAGCCTCCTCTCAAGGGCATTCTTCATTCCAAGTGGTTTTGTCATAGAAAATCAAAATTGTTGCCATATATGCGGAATAAAAACGAAGATCGCATATTTATAGAATTATTGTACCCCGACCGTCTTTTGAAGCAATTCTGTCTGATTATGTACCAGCTCATTTCAATTGTGAGAAGTTCAAACCGCCTCAACCATGTTTTCGTCGAAAAACACCATGCGTAAGCACAATTTCCGCAGAGCGTTTCTACGCAATAGGTACACACCGCACATGCTTTGGTAAAACTGCAATCACTTTTTGCCCGTCCACCTTTCCTTTACAATCACTATAATGAAAAAAATAAAAATAAAACTTGTCGTAAAAAATTCAAATGTGCACGCATGGGTATACATCGATCGATCATACCGATCTCTGTGCTGTGTTGTGTCATGTAAACAGTGGTTTGACACTTTCACCTTTTTGACAAATAAAGTTGAGTGTGAGAAATTAAACGCCGGTATAGCATTGCTCGAACTTTAACGTTTTAAAAAATATGTTTTTGTTATAAAGTTTTGACTTTCGATTTTCAGTTCAGTTTTATTCACAATGAGAGCATCAATATTATGCTGCATTGTGCTGCTGCTGAGCACACGCGTTCACGGAGGTGAGCCACATTGGATTTCGAACCCGCGTCTTTTTTCTAGCAGCCGTCCAACCTGCTGAGCTATTATGTACGGGCGCGCCAACAAGTGCATACATGTTGCAGGTGACTGGCTAAGCGACTGGATGGATAGTGCCAAGAAGTACCTGACTGAGGCTGGTGACTACATTGTGGACAATGCGCAGAGAACGGCGCAGAAAGTGGAGCAAAGTGAACAGGTACAGTATGTGGCTCAGCACCAAATCAACGACTATGATTGGACTGGTCATATTATATGGCAAGAGAAAGTCTGCTGCAAGGTCGGCCAGCGTAAAAGCTATTCATTTTGATGATAAGGGGAACAACTTTAAAGCTGGTCAAAACAAGTGTTCCAAACTCCATCGCAGCACGTGGCTGAACAAAAACTGCTTTTGCCAAGTTCCTGCTCTTGCGCAACAGCCTTTATGCAGGTAAAGAACCACTATGGACCATCTCTCTCACCATACTCTCACAAACAACACGCAGCTAACAGCAGTGATGTTTCACATTCTTCAGTACGACAAGCTTAAACAATCTGCCGACAAATTGGGCGCACGGTTGGCGGAGCGTTTCGAAAACATCGAGCCCCACCTGCAACGATTGCATGAATTGTCAGAGCGAATGGACAACGCCAGCAAATCACGGAACGAAGAGTTTGCGCGGCAATTCAAAATCATCGCCGACGAGCTTTGGTCCAATCTGACAGTGCTGCCCGACGGAAAACAGCCCGAGTCATTTTGGCATTGGCTGGCCAACGCAACTGATGTTTCACACGCAGAAGCCAAATCCTTCTGGAACTTTCTGCCCAATATGACGGCCAACAGTGCGGTGCACAGTGCCACGCCACGTCACGCTTTTGGCAGTGTTCTGGCCACTACGTTCTGGGCATTTTGCTTCACCCTTTTGATTATGCGCTAGTGCCTTTTTAGCGCTAGTCGGTTTTTGATCACTTTTCTCGATTTCCGGGTTTATTTTTGCCGAAATTCTGATGCATGATTGATTCGTAGATATCATGTAACGTGCCTCGTCTGAGAATGAGAAGCTTTACTTCGCATTCCAAGGGTTTGGAATATTGGAACTTACCAAGCATAGTCAAAAATCAAACTTTAAAAACATCAAGGGTAATGCCTTTGCAGTCCGAACGGCCACTGTGCTTGATTTTGTTCCCGTGAATAAAAAAATATTCAATTGTCGACTCATTTGTTAGATACTGCTTTTGGTCAATGAAACGTGCGAAAAAGCAATATAAACATATACTTGTGGAATGTGGAGTCTATAAAGTTTGCCAAACTTTAAATAATTTTATGGTCTGCTACACAACAAACCTTGTTTTTGTTTCCTCAAAACTGCACAGACAACTTTGGCTTTGGTATGCATCATATACTACCAATCCAAGTGAAACAGCGGCCTTGCATTGAGTTGTCACGAAATTTATGTAAGCTCGGTTTTCAAAATAAGGTCTAAAAGTAAAGCATCGACAGACTAAAAGGTCGCGAAGTCCAAGTCATGAACCGGTCTGTGCAATGTTGCATTTATACATATAACTCCACAAGAATACTGTACCTTTGCAAAGTCCCTTAATGCCTGATACCACTTCACTTATTTTATGATGCTCGCTTCAAAATCATGGTCCACGTTAGCCATCCTACTGGCGTTTTATCAAAGCGCCACAGCAGCGCCAATTGTGCTGAAAACCTGGTTACAAAAGCTGGTCGAGCAGACAAAGATGATTCTGGACAATACGGCTGAGTTTGTGGTTGATCAGTATTACATGAAGGAGGGAATGAATGGAGATCAAAACAACCAAACGGGGGTAAGCTTTGAACGTTTAAGGGCGGACTTAGGTTGAACGCGGAATGTACATGTTTTAAATATTTTGCAAAAAACATTGATTTTAACTTAACGTTGACCTAAATGACTCTGCGACAATTTTCTGCGCGCAGAAAACGCGAATGCGTCATATCGTGAACATTTCCTCGTCGTTTCAATTTCAGTTCGAGCAAATTTATGGTCCAGCAGCGCCTGACCCGGAATTAGATTTGTGGCCCGATGGTGTAGCCCCGTTCATTGGACCCGCTGATCGGGACGAAAACCAGTGGGAGGAATTTGCAGAAGCCCAATTCGGCGCCTCAGCACCGCCAGATGAAGTGCCGCCAAGCGATCCGTTTGAGGTTTCCGCATGTGTTTTTTTGGTATAGTAAATTTCCAAATTCGCTGCCACACAGTAAAGTACGCCCCATAGTTAATGTCAAGTTATAAACCCGAACGCTAACCATGCGCGGTTCTGAAACATTGCACGCAGCTGCCTGGCTGGCTGGCAAGCTGCGTGTGTGTTGCGTGTCCGAATGTTTCACAAGTTGAATTTCGGGTTTAGAACCTGACATTAACTATGGGGCGTACTTTTCTGTGCGGCAGCGAATTTGGAAACTTACTATACCACACTAACATTGACCAGCGTATAAAAATTATTCGTTATATTGTTATGTACGTACTCGTAGCTAAGAGAAATAGTTCCGCTGATCAAAGTTATAGAGGCACATACCGATGAGAAATACTCGAAATGCCACATAGCAAAAAGTGTCATGTGATCAATGCAGATCTGATTGAACCACCAAGTTCAGCATCTGACAAAATATATTTTTTCAGCTTATTCCTCTGACCATGAACACTTCGTTGATAGTCGCGTCTCCCGAACGGCCGTGGATCGACTTGCGACCAGCCCTGTCCCATGAGAATCCCGCTGCTCAAATTGAGGCACCAAATCCCGACAACCCCCTTGTCGATGGTCCGAACTTACGCCAACAACCCCTGGACTTGTCCACATTGATCCCTGATGACTTTAGTGTCACTGAATTCGTCGACAACAATGCTGTCTCCGCGTGGAACATCACGCAGCTCGACACGAAAAATGTCAAGGAGCTTTTAGTCGATTTGAAGAATATATTTTTCGAGTCACATGCTTCGGCACACAGGTTGACTTTGAATATTTTCACCGTCTTGGTCAGCGCTCTGGTCGTAACGGTGCGATTTGTGTGATTTTGGGTCGCTGTTGTTTGTGGTGTATGTGTATGCCATGCGTGTGCCGTACATGTTGACATTGATAATGTTCAATTAAAAATTCGAACCAACATAATGCAGCGTGATAAAACAAATATCCGTAACAATATCGACACAACAAGATACTAACTTGAGCAAAAATAACCGGTAGCAAAATAATGCATGAAATGCCAGTAAACAAATATTTGAGGAATATACGACACGCCACTTGAACCAAATCAAAATTGAAGGCAATTACTATGACCACGATGGAGTTCTATTGCGAAATAGGGTCCTATCTAAGGGCGAACTTAGGCTAAAACCGGAGTCCAGGACCCGGAAATACATAATTTGTATGCAAAAACACAAAACATTTCTGGGCTTCGAAAATGTTTCTGGTAAGGGCGCGTGTAGTAACACTGGAAAATGGAAATTTAAATGAAAAATATTTGCTATGTCCAAGTTTTCAATTTCCGTTTTCCTATATGACTACACGCATATTGGACAATGGAAATGGAAATGAAACAAAACATTTTCTGCATGCAGCAGTCATGTTTTGGCATATGACGGAAACATTTTCTGTTCCACTCAAATTTCGGCCGTTGATTGGTCAGATTTTACAAAGAAAATGTTTTGTTTCATTTCGATTTTCCATTTTCCAAAATTAGTGTAGTCGTATTGGAAAATGGAAATGGAAACCTTGGACATAGAAAATAATTGTCATTTCCATTTCCATTTTCCAATGTGACTACACGCGCCCAAAACGCAAAAATTAACATACTGTACAAAAATAGTGCGTTTTCCGGAAATATTTCCGCATTCCGATTTCCGGATCAACCTAAGCCCGCCCTAACAAAATCTGTCTATCCCTTCGCCGCAGCCCTCAGATTTGATACAGCTCCGGGAAATCCATCACAACAGCGGTCGAATTTCCAACGTTTCAACCCATATCAGTGTACCGACTGTTTGCGTCTGACCATACGCATTTCGGCCTCCGTGGGCACGGTCAGTGTCATACGCCGTGCGCCAGCAGCACCCGCTTTCGGCATCCTCTGGCTGTTCTGTATTATATAATGGTGGTGAAACATCATGTATTGTAGGAGACCATATTTACAGGAAGCGTGTTTACTGTTTGTAGTAGAACCATTATGAATTATAAGTGTGAAAAAATATGCCCGCTTCCGTCGGCAAAATGGTTCCACATGTCAAGAAAACGAACAAGTGTCTACATGTACCTAATGATGAAAAGCTGAAAACAACTATTGACCAAACCAATTCAATCATCGCACGTCGTTTCAGTGTTTTCGGCAAGATATGTTTGCGTGACTTCGATTTGATCACCTGTGTGATAATATGTCATCGGAGGGTGACAATCTTCCGCGTGCACAATTATAGGCATATAAAGGCAAACTACGCCAACACGAGCCCGATTTCGGAGTTGGTGCACCAGCAAAACGCAAAGAAAGAGAAATCCTCATGCACCACGTTGTATTCCACAACGTGTGACGTTTCCCAAATCAGCAGCCACGTGTGAATGTTTCACTAATCTATCACCTCCGAAATCGGGCTCGTGTTGGCGTAGTTTGCCTTTATGTATGTTATACATACATACGTTGCCGTGATGTTTCATGCCTTAAAAATTACAGAGAGTACTCGGAAAAAACAAAATTTTCGACCTGGTTTTTATCAGAGAGTTTTGTTTATGACACGCATTTTGACGAAATCACAAACTACCGAGGTAGAGATCATGGTTACAGGCCAATTCCAGCCTGCCTTCAGCCCATACCGGCATGTTCGTTATTTATGATGTTCAGTCCAGTCATACAAAAGCACAAAACACTAAAATACTCGCTAAAAACACCTGCCTAAAATCACAGAAATTCAGCTTTCAAAATGTACACACACCTGTGCCATCGGTACACCGAGACTGTTCGAACTGTGGTTGTTGCTTGGAAATGGGAATGCACCGCAAAAAGGTTGGGATACGGAACGTTTGCGCTAAAAAATGTGCATCAGGTTTATACAATACAGCACTTCATGTCAGGCATACTGTAGTTTTTGCTTAAAGAAAGTTCAAGGTCGATTCCTGTATCTCAACTGAATTCGGGCAAGATGCGATTTATGCTTATGCTTCATTTTATGCGACCATAAACCGGCTCATAAAGTTTTTCGTATCCACTTGGTCTGGTACATTCACACTGACGATCACCTGCTGGTTCACCGCCCGTCTGCGAGAGCAGATCGAAACGGCTACCTAAAAACACGTTTGGGGCATAATTTATCCCAAACCGAGCCGCAGTATGGCTGTGGGCGGAATGTTCGACACGGTGTAGACAAGAGTTGGGCGCGAAGGCCGGTGCGAGGCTCGATCGACAGCTCGAAAAAAGAGAGAGCTAGGTGTAAACTTGCAACATTTCGCATGAACAGCAGGCAATAAATGACTCATGTTTACACCGAGGTTACACCGGACCGAGCTTTACACTGACCTTGCAGCCAGCTCTTCGTTCACACCGTTTCGCAAAATGCCAACCCTGGTGTACGTGTGTTCGGCCAGTGGCGGTAGTGCTTGGGTACTGACTGAGTCATATCCGGAAACACTCTGGCAAAAAAGAATAACTCGCGCATACCGGTGATGTCAGGGGCGGAATACAGTCTGGCTCATCACACGTCGGGAATGGATCCTGCAACAGAAACGCCGAATCGCTTTGATCCGAGTGCGATGTGCTGCACGCCTGTGGAGGGATGGGTAGCGGCATTGGACTGCTGTTGCTGCTGACGTCGCGGTGACTGCCGCCTGCAAGGAACAGACGCGGAGATGGATCCGATACGATATCGGCATGGTATGGACTAACTAGTGGTTGTGGAGGACGGGCAATTGAGCAAAGCACATTTGAGCAAGACCACTTTGAGCAAGTGAAAAAGAGCAGAGTACAAAAGAGCAGGACCTAAAAACGAATAGGCCTAAGGCTAAGCCTAAGCCCAAACACAAAACTAATCCTAAGTGTAAGCCTAAACCTAAGCCTAAGCCTGATACCAAAATCAGCCTAAGCCTAAGCCATTGGAACAAAATAAGTGCTCTGCTCTTTTGGCTCTGCTCTTTTTCACTTGCTCAAAGTGGTCTTGCTCAAATGTGCTTTGCTCAATTGTCCGGCCACCGTGGTTGTCGTCGTTGTTTTTGCTTTCAAGCTTGACAGTGGACCTTCGGGAATATGGTCCGAACCGAAAAAAGTGGAAAGAGATGTCAGAACCAATAATAAAGCAAAACCAACCAAATTTGTCCGAGCGCGACGACACAGCGCTGGCATTCACACGGTGATGTCGGAGTATGGGCGGTTCGCAGCGCATGTCAACCAGACTGGCCATATCAATCAGCGAGTTGCTGACGGAATATTTTGTTTTATTTAGTATTGTTGTTATCAGCTCGTTTATTTTGTTTGATTTTGTTCAACTCATTGTTATCGTGGTTGATCTTCCGGTATGACTAGGTACACGCGCACAAAGCTACGCACATACATACGTAGACCCCAACTGCAGAAAAATGCGCACTTATCGGACTAATATCCCCGATTAGAGTATCAAATTTGATGATCGAATGGGATCTGGTGACGTGAAAAGCGTTCAAAATTTTATGCTATTTGAACCACTTAGTATCAAACAATAAGAATCTCGAAATGCCCCTTTGCGCCCTCTAACCAGTCGCGATTGAGAGTCCTGCTGCTGGTTTGACATACGAAGGCCGGATTCCAGAGCACCGTCGACATAGCGATTGCGTGCACGATTAGGTCGAGAAGATACGGACACATGAACGTCGGGGCTGCAACAATGAGAAGGGCGAAGTTGCGCACTTTTTTCAAATGCGGGCTTATAGTAACGTCGTCAAATCATTTCGTATTACATTTTGTCGTCAAATCACATGTATATTATTTTCGCGCTCATTTTGCGGCTCATGTATTATTGCTTGTTCGACGACTTTGTTCGACGACAAAACTATTAGCCCAAATGCGCACTAGTGACGAAATAAGCATATACGATCGCCACTTTGGGCAGTGCAATAGGTCACCGACTGGTAGCCATCACAATATAGCCGATGAAGCACGCAACAAAACTCACAGATTCCAAAATCGAGCAGAATGTTTTTTAGCGTCAGTGGCATCCAGGCCAATATGAAGCCGAGCACAGCGTACAGCAGACGTTTGCTGACGCGTTCGTAGCGACGCTGGGCGCTCTTGCGTTGCTCCACTGACCTGCAAAGTCACACACGGTGGTGTGTTCCGCGACTTTTCAGGCCGGGAAGTTCAGGCCCGACCTTTTCAGGCCCAGTTATTCAGGCCCAGCATATTTGACCCATTTATAGGCTCAGGCTCCAGCCGGGCCGGGCTGAACCTGTGCCCCGGGACTGAACCGTCGCACAAAAAGTTTGACACGCTGCTTTTTTCAGATAAAAATACTTTCGCGCTGGTTCAATTCACAATTTTCAACAAATCATTCGCATCAGGTGAATTCCTTTGCATTCTAACTAACATTTCGGCCGCATAATTGTCGTTTCGCACCATTGTGTCTCGCAGCACAACCTTGTAGATCGCCAGATAACAGTAGACAACGATGAAGGCCGGTAGCACGAATTGACTGGTAAATATGAAGATACCGTAGACCTGAAGTGGAATTGGTTACGGTAGGCGCAGTTTGGTGTTGTTTTAGTTTATTGATTTTGATAGTGTCCTTTTCGGACTCCACATGATGGCTCGGTGGCTGAAACCTGCAGGCTCTATGTAGCAGGGTTAGAATAGCAAGTCTCGAACATTTTCGAGGTTCTTGGGATAAAAGGGAACGTATGTATATGATTGGCTGACCATGTGCTGTACATGATGTCAGCTTTAACAACCGTAATCCCCGATTTCATCCTTATTTTCAGATAAAGCTTCTGACAAAGTTAGAATCGTGCTTATACGATCACGATGTACACCGACTAATTCAAACGAATTTATTTCCGTTCCACACATTGTGGCTGCGATGCGTGTAACCCAAAGTAACTCTGTGCTCCCTCAGCAAGCAATGCGAACCTGTTGCAGATCTGCATCACCCCAATATTCAACACACAGTTCGCCGTTGAAGAAGTCGTCACTCAAACAGCGTGACACGACTGCGTACGGCACACTGCACACGATGCTGTACAGCCAGATCAATGCGGTCAATGCAACCGACTGACGGAGGCCGCAACGTCGACGGCAACTGAAAATGATTTGTCATGCGGGGTGGCACGAATTTTGTGTACGCCAACACGAGCCCGATTTCGGAGATGGCAGATTAGTGAAACGTTCATACGTGGCTGCTGATTATTGGGAAATGTTAGACGTGGTAGAATTGCATGACGATTTTCTCTTTCTATTCCTTTTGTAAGCACACCATCTCCGATATCGGGCTCGTGTTACTACTGTACGGCTTGTCAACTTGTGCAAGTCACGTAGACCAAGATCGTACCTACAGCTACATGTACACATACACACATACCGATTTGTGATGTTCACATATTTATCCAACGTCAGTACCGCATACGACCATGCACAAACGAACACGGCAAGAGGCTGAAACATAAACTTTACGCTTAGACGGTACTCAATTTTGGGTGACTACTTTTGAGCAGCTTGAGTTGGTTATTTAGGATTAATTTTCTGATGGTTGATTTTCGTTCACGAACAAAAACAAAATACAACAACGGGCAAAAATTGTTCACGACGGAACTAAACGTGCTAGTAAAACTGCCATACGACGGTTGCTCGTGAAACACGGATGAAGGCAATCTTTTGTAACATCAGCTAACCTGCAGGAAATGCGCCACTCCACACATGAAGGCGCCGAAAATCCAACGTTTCAGAAAAATAGTCACCGGCGTCAGCAGCAGGGAGGAACAACACAACAGCAGGTCGCCGACCATCAGATTAAGTCGCAGGATCGGATTGGCCCTTCGGCGGGCGCTTCGATGTTGATGCAGTTGACGTGATGGTGCATTCGTCGAGTAGGTGAGGCCACTGTGTGAAGAAGATAAACATGTCGTCAAATTGAGGTCAACTGGTGCATTCGCACTGACGATGATCTGTTGTGCTGACATATTCTGTGGAAATATTGGTTGATCGGGCAGCCAATGTGGCGACAGCTGACTCTGCCCAACCACAAATCGAATCCCAGACACTTCCGGACAAGTATTTTCGCTCAAGCCTGTGCGTCCAAGAGTAACCCTTACACCGGCGACGGGTATGAGCGCAACTCTAACTTTGATGTTGCCGAGATGGCAGTGCCGTAATGCAATCAGCATGTTGTTGTGTGTCTCTGAGAGACGAACAGCACCAGCAACAGCATATTGCCAAATTGCCACATTGTATTGTGATTTGGTGCTGTTCGTCTCTCAAAGACACACAACAACATGAGCCCAATTCTGTTTCAACGGCTGCGGACAGTGAATAGAAGGGTGGTACGCGTGTGCCGAAACCTTGGTTAGGGCGCCCTTAGTCATAGTGGAAAATGGAAATGGAAATGCAAAAAATAATCTATGTCCAAGTTTTCCATTTCCATTTCCATTATGACTAAGGGCATATTGGAAAATGGAAAATGGAAATAAAACTGCAGCAGTCATGTTTTGACATGTGACAAAAACATTTTCTGTTCCACCCAATTCTCGGCAGCTGATTGGTCAGATTTCACACAGAAAATGTTTTGTTTCATTTCCATTTTCCATTTTCCAGTATGCCCTTAGTCATAATGGAAATGGAAATGGAAAACTTGGACATAGAATATTTTTTGCATTTCCATTTCCATTTTCCACTATGACTAAGGGCGCCCTTAGGAGGGGATATGCATCCAAAAGTCGACCAACCTGATCGATCTAGCGCATCTGGACGGAGTAGGTGACGGGGAGAGTTCGAGTTGTACCCCTTTCGACTTGTTCCATCGTTCAAACAGCCCGGTCGACTCAAGTATGCTGCAGACGGCAGCCCCGTTCAACAGCAGCCCGCCGAGAAACATCATCGTGAACAATGCTGTGAACGGCACCCGAACCCACCAGTACTGCGATAGGTCGTCTGTAACCATAATCATCAATAATATGCTGCTATTTGGCAAACCTTGGGAGCGTTTCTAATTTTCTGAGGTGTACTCAATCAGTGGGCAAGGAATCGGTACAGTCGCGGTCACACCAATGCCTTAGGTTACGCGGTTGAACAGAGCATGTGCGTGGAACGCCAAATTTCTGCACGAACAGGCCAGGAAATAAGAAAACTATCTCGCCAAAAGTAAAGCCGCTTTGACATCTCATACCTACGCGTATAAAAAACAAAAAGGCCGCCAAAACAATAAAATGAATGTTCACAGCCAAATGAGCAGAGTCTTGCACCCATAACAATACTTGTCTCCTCAAACAAATCGTTGAAGTCAATGCAACCGTTGCAAACGTCGTCATTCAACGCTGCGTCGTATGTTTCGGGGTCATTTTTCGGATCAGGGAATGGCGGACTGTCTTCAATCACATGTAGCGTGTCGTTGGGAATCAGGGGTGACATTGGGCTGAAATGGGCAGAGGCTGCGTGAGTGCGTGAATGATTGTCTGGGTCCACCTCTGCGCTGTACACTGAAAAAAGTTCAATCAGAAATTTTTTTCAGTTTATCATGATAAAATGCTAAAATGCTGATAGGGTGTGTTGCAGTACGCTGAAATGTTGAATTGTGAAGTTCGCTCGTCTCAGGAGACGGTACTTAAATGGCGTTACTAATCACTCAGGAGATTCTGAGGGCACCAACATGATCAGAGAAGAAAGACAAGAACTATATACGAGCTGAGCACGAAAAAAGGGACTAATGAGGATTCTTGTCGAAAACCTTAATTATCTACTCATATGTATGTTGTTGACACATGAACCTTCGTCAAGCTGCATTGGTTGACGGCTTTTTGTGGACGTGCTTTTGCACCAAAGATGGTTACCTACATGTAAATGTATATCAACACTCGTTCCGGTCTATCTTGTGGGCACGCACTGCATTAGATCTGTTGTGGGCAGGGTTGGGCAAAAAAAAACGACGGCGTTTTTTCTTAAAAAAACGACGTTTTTTTTAAAAAAAACGCCTGGGTCGTTTTTCGTTTTTTTTAAATCCTGAATTTCCGTGATTTTCCCTGATTTTTCAAGGAAAGTACCCTGATTTTCAAGGAAAATCAATTTTTTGTCCCATTTTTTTCAAAAAATTTTCGACCAACTTTTACTTTGTCGAGATACGTCGATATACGGAGTTTGACTTTCAGTGATGACCCCGGCCAAAGTTGGTCCCATGATGCGGGTCTGATATGGGATCTTAACAACTCGCTAGAAAAGGGTTGAAACCCGTTTATTTTGCCTCAGAACACATAGAATTACTTCATTTAACCACGTTTTCCTCCCAACATGAGCGTTTTCCAATTTTTTGGGGGCATATTTTGGTCATCTGGGCGTTTTAAAAAAAAACGTTCTTTTTAAAAAAAACGTTTTTTTAAAAAAAAACGATTTTTTGGAAAAAAACGTTTTTTGCCCAACCCTGGTTGTGGGTGCCGTTTCGGCCCATAATGCCAGACTGCAATGGCGCCCACGCCCAGCGCCTTCTCAATGACAAAAGGGCCAGCGGTGCACCGCTATAAATCCAAAATGCTGGCTTTACCGGTTGAGTGAAACATGCACAGGTATACAAAGATCCAACGCAATGCGTGGCGAGATCACAAAGCTAAGCTGCGACGTGCCACAAACTTCATAAATATTGCTGACGTGCAAGTAGACCAACGACCAACCCGGTGCTTTATGTACATTGTGTCACATGTATCACGGGAAGGTATAATAACATCATTTGGCACATCTTAGATATGAAATACCATGCTCCAAAGGTAATTTTGTGAAGAAAATTTTTCGACCCTTGCGAAAAAATGACAAAAAATAACCCCCAAAAAGGCCATTTTTGGACGTTGAACATTTTCTTCCCCCGCAAAATTTAAAGAAATTTTTTTTGCCCAACCCTGGGTTGCACCTTTCATTAACTCGGTCAGCTTGTCAACAAACAGCAACCAGCTGAATGGATTCACGGAAGCGGACAAGTTTAATAAGCACCTCGAAAGTCTAGACACGCATTCAAATCATGTGGATGGCCGATTCGCCATCGGAAATAGTTTTTCATGACGCATACATGGTTACATGGGTTTCAGGATTCGACCTGAGCTCGCCGTAATTAATGGCATAATCATAATCTACAAACAGCGCTGCAGCAAGCGATGCTCAGATTCAACCAGAGCCATACAAAGTCAGAGTACAAACAGTGGGACCGTTTAACTTGTGAACCGATAAACAAAATTGACGAAGTTCAACACAAGCGTGTGGTTCTTGGAATGTCAAAGCCTCTTTGAGACTTTTGCGTTATGCATTGATAGTGGGCAGAATTCCCGAAAGCAAATGCACCAAAAACTGAAAATGCGATATAATTTATTATAAAATTTGATATAATATCTCACGTTCTCCACCTTGGTGCGCAGGTAAATTCCCCTTTTACTCCCCAAAAATTTGTGTGTTGAGCGACGTTTCTGTTCGCGTAAGCAATTTAAGTCAGCCAGCTCCAGCTGGAAGTTGTCATCATCACTTTTAGATGCGTGCATCCGGATGCGAGCATTTGCTTTCGGGATGCGGCCCCCAATAAAACTAAAAAAAAACGAAGAAAGTTGCACTCATCTCTGATCGCAGGGCAACGCAAAGCATGTCAACGAATGCTGAACAGTCCTTGTGTAATCGATCGCAGGAATGCCAATGTAGATGTACCACATATCGTATGGATGGCTTTAGTGCTTGCAGTGTCGTTGGTCTGCTTTAGGGTACTAGACGGGACCCGTGCCTACGGCCCGGCTACAGCGCCGCGCCGCACGTGCCGTGCCACCCCCCCCCGAAGACCCGTTAGCATACCCAAAGCTACCCGTGAAAATTGACCCGTCCGCACCTCCGAGGGAGGGGCCACAGACATACATACTACATACATACTGTACATACATACGTCTTCCTATTTTAGTAGTTTAGATTGGTATAGGGTCTTGGAAGGTCCCCCGAGCTGCCCAACCCTGCAAGGCTGATTATGATTATGTAACACACGCAGCCAGTCTTTCTGGAATTGTGCCCCGGGGGGGGGGGGGCAAAGGCTGAAAAAAGTTACATTACGCGCTGTCGTTCCAATTCCAAAACATCTGCATTCAATTATTGGGACCAGATTACTGGAACGAACCGTCCCACTACCGATTCGGGTTTATCCGTTTTATTTTTCAGTCCGTAATCAGTCTCCCCCCCCAGCGCAGCTGAGTCGGGTTTATCAGCTTTATCCGCCGAGTTATTTGTAATCAGTCTTCCCCCAGTGCAGCTGAGTCGGGTTTATCAGCTTTATCCGCCGAGTTATTTGTAATCAGTCTTCCCCCAGTGCAGCTGAGTCGGGTTTATCAGCTTTATCCGCCGAGTTATTTGTAATCAGTCTTCCCCCAGTGCAGCTGAGTCGGGTTTATCAGCTTTATCCGCCGAGTTATTTGTAATCAGTCTTCCCCCAGTGCAGCTGAGTCGGGTTTATCAGCTTTATCCGCCGAGTTATTTGTAATCAGTCTTCCCCCAGTGCAGCTGAGTCGGGTTTATCAGCTTTATCCGCCGAGTTATTTGTAATCAGTCTTCCCCCAGTGCAGCTGAGTCGGATTTATCAGCTTTATCCGGGTTATTTGTAATCAGCCTCCCCCCCAGGTATACTGTCATAAAGAACCGTTCTTTATTTTTCGTGGAAAAAAAACGGTTTTTTTTCCGAAAAAAAACCGTTTTTTTTCCAAATACTTTTCCAGTACTTAAGAACGTAATTTCGAAAAATATAACAATTTCAGTGCAAAATTTGTTCGAAGTGACGAGAGTGCTCTTGAAGAGTGTTGAAGTCAGTCGAAAACACTTGGTTTACACGCTTTTTGGGCCGGTTAATTTTTGTGCTCGAGCCAATTTTTCACTGAAATCGAAAAACTCATTAGTTTTGCATTACAATTTTTTGGAAAAATTGGAATAAAGTACCGATATTTTTCCGATCAAAAACCGAAAAGGTACCCACGGAAAAATAAACGGAAAAGTATTCGGGTCTCGGAAAAAAAACGGTTTTTTTTAGGTTTTTTTTCCGGAAAAAAAACCGGTTTTTTTTCCGCCTGCCAGTATACCCCCAGGGCAAATTGAGGCTGGTTTATCAGCTTTATCCTTTTATTTATAACGTCTTCCCGGCACGAAGTTACGCAGTGATCTGCAGCATCCCTCCGACCCCAATTGGGAAAGAAAACTGAATTACCGTATTGTCGGAAAAATACCGTATTGTCGGAAATAGAACCCCCCCATTAATTGACCCCCCCCCCATTAATTGACCCCCCCCCCCATTAATTAAACCCCACCTAAATGGCTCGAAATCAAAAATAGAACCCCCCATTAATTGACCCCCCATTAATAGAACCCCACCCCCAACCTTCACCGTGCCACAGATTAGTGGTTCAAATTCAAATTCAAATTTTATTTGCAAGCTCACGCAAAGACCTACAACGAGATCCGGAAAATACCTGAAAAATAAACATATGAGTGTACGTAACATAATGATAATCATGAATGAACAAACGACAAAACGTACCAGAGAAATTCTAAACCAACCAAAAACACAGCAACGACAGACGAAAAATCAGTGATCAATGGCGCACACGAGATGTAAACAGGCGATAACGAAATTGACGATTACCTGAAAGCAGCAACTCAGTGACTGAGGAGATCAGTCAACGACGGCTGAGAATTTTGTTGAAATATGGCGAGAAACTACGTCTCGACCACGTGAGTTTAGTTTAGATTTAAAGGCCGCAATTGAGGCAGCGGAGACGACGTCCTCTGGGAGCAGTGCTGTGGCTGGGGGGGGGGGGTGGGGGTGGGGGGGTC
>JASAMV010001920.1:0-72803 GCA_030248065.1 Rhynchonema sp. JSB1_4
GTTGAATAACAACAAAACAGCTACTGATAGCCGCGTTTGAATAAAAGGAAGAAGAAACGAAAATGATTGAGCAATCTTTGAACAGCAAGAGTGTCTCAACAGTGCTCTCCAAAATTAAAGCTGTGTCTACACCACTGTGTGCAGCCCACTCGTTTTCCCAAGCTTTCTATTTCAACACTGTGGCGCACGATTGAACGTGCCACGTCAACCTTTCTATTTCATTTAATTTTTGATTATTGTTTTCGGAGAACAGGTGTTTCAAGTGATTAATTTGATTAATTTGTATTTGTTTGAGAGAGCGTATGAACGACCGACCCCAGCGGCATGTTCCATCGTTTATTGCTAGCAACATATGTATGTATTATGACATTTTTGGCACATTACTTGGCCACAACGTGTACCACAACAAAACCCTCCATGCAATGCGTTGACTGCGGTAGAAAACTTGAAATCCTGAAAATACCCCAATCAGTGGACAGTGGCGACAGCCGAAGAACCCGAAGTGTCATTCACAGTAAAGAGGGTCGGCCGAATCTACAATCCACAAACACATCACTTCGTTGTGCCACTGAATTTCGCTGTAATCATTTCTATTTAAGTGTGCACACCTTCGCCTGTCCTGCGAAGTGTCTCGCGAACGACGTGAACGTGAATGCCAGCTTCACCAAATCCTTTCGCTGAAAATTTAGAACACGCAGGTTTTATAACCGAAATGAGCAACGCTGCTGAAGTGGCATGAATATAATATTCGTTCTTTTGCGTTTTTGGCCTTTGCCCTGCTTGGAAGTCGTACCAGGATTTCTACCATGTGAGTTTGAACAAACGTAAATTCATGGATGCCTCATGCTTATGGATCCGGACGAATGAGGCTGATATGACCCACTGAGAATTAACCTCCATGGTATCCGGCTATCGGTGTCCTGAGTTATCAGCTTAGGATATCTGGGATTTATCACTTTACTGAAAGCTGAAGACATAAGAAGAGCTGTAAATCTCATGTATATGCTCCCTAACAAATCGAATGCAAGAACTACTCTAAAACTGTCCTCTTGAAATATCTCGAAACCAATATTTTCTCCAGATTGCCTTGCAATTGGCAGATATGTAAACCATTTCAAATGCATTCCGTGGAGTACCCTACCCATTTTGTGGCCAACACCGCCACCCCCATTCAAGTATACATAGCACATAGGGTGATATTTTTCGAAACGGTGTGAAGATCAGTTGGGTGTAAAGGTCGGTGGAAAGCTCGGTCGACAGCTCAGTGTGATAGTCCTCCGTGTAAACTGAAACATTCCACGTTAATAACAGGCAATGCTTCACGTTTACACCGAGCTACGCCGACCGAGCTTTCAACCGAACTTCCCCCCACCCCCCCCCCCCACTGACCTTTACTCCGTTTCGAAAATTCCACCCATAGGTATCCTGTGCCATTAGCCCTGAGCCTCTGGGTATCCTGACCTTTTGATTATCTAAACGACACATTTCAAATGATAAATAAGCCACGATGCGCAGGGTTGACTCAGAAAAGTAAAAAGATTTTTGCAAAAATTTAAAAAAACCACGACACTTTTTTGGTCTTCAAATGTTAGTAAAGTAAGTGTCCACTTTTTTGCGGAAAAACTAATATTCTTCTGCATGTTTCTGCTTGTTTTTTACCGACAAATCGCCTGTGTCGCCCGTATTTCAGATAGGTACAGTGTCGTGAACTCAGTTAGACAGCCCGTGGCTCTGCTAAATAACCTACAGAGCCGTCATGATGTGCGCATTCAGGTTTTTCCCTGCAAATCAAATCCGATTGAAAGATGATATTATCGTGGCAAAATACCGGACCTGGCTAAACACCGATTACACAGCTGTTTTCATGTTAATTACTGAAAGATGGTGGTCCAGACGCGAATTGCGGCGCGTTTTCGGGCCCATCGCAAAAACTAATCGCCTATCGCTGCTGCGTGTTATCGATACGATTTCAGCAATTGAGAATCGAAACTTTTGTGGGCCCGGAACAAAGAAGCAAATCTAAGGAAAAGTTTCTGAACGCTAAAAAAAGTTGAAAAAATCGATAGGATCAAAAAATTCATCCAACCCTGCATATACACGCATGAAGCACGCCATGTTCATTTATCAAACCAACCTCTAGTCCCTGATCGAATGTTCCGTCGTTGCCTTTGAGCTCCCAACGAGTGATGCTGATCCGGGCAGGCGCGAAATGACCCTCAGGATCGAACACCTTGTCCCCGAAGGTTCCAGCGTCAGTTTCCGCCTTCCGCGCTGCGTTTGACGAAAATATTTCTGGCGATATAGTAAATTTCCAAATTCGCTTCCGCACAGTAAGATACGCCCCATAGTTAATTTCAGGTTCTAAACCCGAACGTCAACTTTTGAAACATTCAGGCAACACACACACACACACACACACACACACACACACACACACACACACACACACACACACACACACACACACACACACACACACACACACACACACACACACACACACACACACACACACACACACACACACACACACACACACACACACACACACACACACACACACACACACACACACACACACACACACACACACACACACACACACACACACACACACACACACACACACACACACACACACACACACACACACACACACACACACACACGTGCAGCTTGCTAGCCAGCCAGGCAGCTGTGTGCGCAATGTTTCAGAACTGCGCGTGGTTAGCGTTCGGCTTTAGAACGTGACATTAACTACGGAGCGTATTTTACTGTGCGGCAGCGAATTTGGAAATTTACTATACTAGAGTGAAGCTGCTTGAACACAGTGAGCGTGATATCGGCAGAAATGTTTTTTGGAAAAAAATATAAATAGAACGCTGGTGATCTGCAGCGAGACGTGCTTTACCATTCAGGAAAATTTTTGGATGGCTTCTTACAACGGTCATAATTATTGTGCGACCAATACCTATCTTGATCGTTCCTTTCATCCACGTCGTATGGTCGGCATATAGCATGAATGGGCTATATGAAACATCGTGCCACGGCTGTGCATAATATCCATCAGTTGTGTTGAGTTGCAGGTTGCACCAACCCTTCAGGTGGTCGTATAAACATCTGAAAACAAAACATTTTTGCCTCCGCAATTTGGTACTCTAGCAGCTTGGTCGGGTCGCTGGCTGTGTTTTATTTCGCGTTTAAATGTTTCATTTAAAGTTTGTTTGAAATCAAATGTTTCAGCACGTTGCAGGCTCCAGTGAAAAAAGCAGCCACACAACGTCATATGCACGATGGCCAACAACAGTTCCGCCTGGAGTGCATGTATAAAGAGAAAAAAAAGTATATAAGAGAGTACAAAGAGTATAAAGATAGAGTATATAAAAGCATGTATGTATAATGTCAAATGAGTCCCCGCTGAATAAGCAAGCCCCGCACTGGGCAGATATTTTCAGGGACGTGTCAAGTGTCTCACAGTATCATTCATGGTGCTGGTTCACCTTTGATTTTTAAATCTCAACGAAAGTGCATACCAGGGGACTAATTTGTCATTCCTCGGAACCTGAGTTCTCTGAATAGCACTCGCAAGAGACTCCATGAAATCAGGAGTTTTTGTTCATGATTCAAAGGCAACGAAGTAAACACCTGGTTTTAAGGGCGGCCTTACGTAAAACTAGGAAATAGGAAATATATTTCCTATTTCCTAGTTTCGTATCAAGTTTCCTAAAAAATAGTCTTAACACGCAAATGATTTCCTATTTCCTATTTCCTAGTTTTGCGTGAGGCCGCCCTTAGCAGTTTTCAAACGTACAACACTGCATATAATCGCTTTCGATCGATTGGTGGGGCAGCAATATACATAGAAAACTATGGTGCCCAAGATGCCTGCATTGATCCATCACTTAAAAAGCTGAAGTTTTGCTCATCTTCACGGGTCATCTTTGGATGTGAAGCTCAGCACCACAAACGTGATTTTCGGAAAATTAGTCAGTCTCAGAAAAAAATTTGTCCAAATTTAAGCCTCAAAAAGGCCTCATTTTTTGGAAGAATTAGAAAATCTTACTTTTTCGAAAAACTCGTGTTTTTTTAATTACAAAACAGAATAACGGACTCAAAAAATTAAAAAAAATTTTTATTTATTAATCTCTCAACCCTGGCTGTTGTCGCCTAGGCGTTAACCTAACGGAAAGCAATTTTTGAGACTGAATTGACCAGGGTCGAGGTTTGCGGAATTGTCCAGACTAAATTGACCGGAAAGAGACGGCAGTGTTAAGCGTTGGACTACAGTGTCGACACCATTCACTAACATGTTGTACTCCTCGTCGACCGTACCGTCTGGCAACAGCAGCAGGAACGCCTTAATTTCGTTGAAGCCGTTCCCGTCGCAGTACCGTATAGTGACTGCAATTGCGACTGATCGTCATGGTTTGTTTCAAAACTATGTAGCAATAATAATCGCAGAAAATTCGTCGTGTAAAAGCGCATGAATTGCTTATACATGAAAATCAAGCGCATTACGTCAAACTAATTCAATGATGTAGCTGGTGGCAGTCAGCTACGTACAGTCTATGTGCCGGAAAAAGCTGTGCCCTAAAACCCCATAGCTGCCCATATCAACCGTGCCCGGTCATCTATTGGTCGCACAATGACTAAATCAGAATTCATCTACCCTGATCTTCAGGTTCAACCTTAACCACTATGCTACTTGTATTTTTGACAAAACATTTTCAGCTAAAAATAATCTAGCAGATCAACTACGTTGCCGCAGGTCTGAAACATTCTCTTTACTACATACTTTGTGTGCGTTCACGCAACTCAACGTCATTGCCCCGTCACTTTCCCTCTTCACGATTCAGGGAAAAAATTTGACCAATTCTTATATAGTCATTGTGCGACCAATACCAAAGGTATTGTTCAGGGCAAAAGATGGTCTTTTTATAGTCGAACCGTAGCAGTTGGGGTTGGGGGGTTGCCTCTCGTCATACTCATCCCGGAAAAATCCGAGTAGGTACGTGGGGGGGGGCGGGTGTGAGAGCTTAAGTCTCACAACTCCAAATCATAGCTCTCACAAGTACGTTTATACATACTTTTAAAGGCAAAAATCCGTGTTTCGACCCCACCCATAATGAGCATTTTAAGGCCCTTTTCGGCGAAAAAGTTGAAAAAGCACTAAACACGGTAATATTTCCACGTTCCGTGTTCCGTGAATATTTTGAAGAATCAAGGAAGACGGAGATATTTCCGTGCCACGGAACACAGAAATGATTCAATCACGCAAACGGTGCTTTTGCAGTGATGATGACAAAAGCCAGCGTGCTGACGTCAAAAGCCCGCGTGTTGACGCAAACAGCAACTATTGACACGGAAATATTTCCGTGTTCCGTGAAAATAAAAGACACGGAACACGGAACACATAAATATTTCCGTGCACGGAAATCCACGAAACTGGTTTGTATGTAAATTATTTCCGTGTTCCGGTTTCCGTGTTCAACCTAAGTCCGCCCTTAGAATGGAAATTCTTTGCAGTGACGAAACTGACCTGGTCCCGTTTTGTGTCACAATAGAGAGGATTGACTGTGTTGTGAAAATTACCCTTCTCTGTTTTAGCAACATTTTCACCTATATTTTTAACCCCACCTTACCACCACCAGTTTTGGCCCCTGGACCAATACCTCCAAATTTTGGTATACCTGACCGGCTGCCTATGGGTGATATTTTCGAAACGGTGTAAGGGTCAGTTGGGTGTAAAGGTCGGTGGAAAGCTCGATCGACAGCTCAGTGTGATAGACCTCGGTGTAAACTTGAAACATTCCACGTTAATAACAGGCAATGTTTCACGTTTACACCGAGTTACGCCGACCGAGCTTTCGACCGAACTTTACACCGACCTTTACGCCCAACTGACCTTTACACCGTTTCGAAAATTCCACCTAACACGTCTATCGAGCTGGACCCTCCACCCGACCCGGCTGCCACCAAGACCAATTGCATTATTACAGCCTTTCACACTTGTCAGGGTTGGACAAAAAACTTGCACGAAGAGTTCTGGAATAATAAGTCGACGCTTCACTCAACAAAAACCGCCAAAACGCTAACTCCATTTCCCAGCAACTGGCGCTATGTCTGGCGGCAATCTAAATTTCAATCTCTTGTATGTCGTGGTCAGTTTCCCTGAAAATCATGGCAATAGGTATTGAGCTTACATGTGAATATGTGACTACACCATTGAAAACGAGGTACTGTATGACCAGGCTGGGTTGGACTAGACAAAACCGGAATTCGGTTAGTGGAACATTGCTATCCCCACTATCTATATTGGGTAAAAGTTTACACAAATTCGAAGTTTGACATTTTCCAACACGGGTGCGAAGCCAATTCAAAAATTTCCGAAGTTTTTTCGGCATGCGTGAAGGCAAGTTTATGTAGGTCTCATAATAATGAGCTGCAGAGATTTCTGTCGATGTCATATTGATGAGATCGCCTCTACACTAACAGACAACGCGTTTGGGTTGGCTGACTATCTAGAGAAAAGATTTGAGTGAACAAAAAAACGGTTCTCACATGTGCAGTAGGTTTCAACTCCTACAGCCTCAACGTATTGAGCTGAGTTCGGTGGATGCTGAGCCCGCCTCTGACGAAATTCTGCCGCGCTCAATTTACAACGCAGCGAATCTCCTGCGTCATGCAAAACTCTGTTGTGCGACGGTTCAGTCCCATGGCACAGGTGCAGGCCCGGCCGATTCAGGCTCGGCTGGAGCCTAAGCCTAATATGCTCCGGCCTGAATCGGCCGGGCCTCAAAAACTGGGCCTGAAAAGTCGTGAAATAGCAAAGTTCATCGTTATTTTTTCGCGATGGTCAGCAGGCTGATGCATGCAACATTTACCTGCGGCAATCGCCAGGACGAAAAGGCAAAAGAAAACAGCACTGGCAGAAACAGCGGCCATTTTTCGGATGTAGCCGTTTGTGAAGCTTCACCGCACATTTACAGAACTGGTTCTAAAATTGAAGTTCATAGGAAAGCGAAACAAAAAAATAGACTTTGAGAAGACCGTTGGGAATAAATTAGCATAATAAAAAGATCTAACCATGTTTGAGCATCTCTGCTGCCCACTCAGCACCTTCGAATCTTTGCAAACGGAGGCGTCAAAAACGCCAATGGCTGCTACATTCACGAAATGGTGGAGTGGAGAGTTGAGTGGAAAGTTCAGCGAAAAGTTCAGTGGAACGTACCGTGAAAAAAGTTCGGTTGAAAAAAGGACGACTACTAATAAAGTTCACAGCCATTTTCGCACGCCAAAACATTGGAACCGCCAAACACCCAACCGAACTGCGTTTCTACAGCAGACGCGAGCATGTGTTTTATTCGTTACCACACGAACAGATTTTGTCCACACAAACACACACACGGCCGCACACGTCACGCCACAACGTGCAATGTTTCATTGATTCCACTAAACTCCCAGCGAAAAGTTCAATGAACTTTATCGGTCGGACTGGTTTTCAACCGCACTCTCCATGCTCAACTCTCCACTCCACCACCGTTTCGTGAAATCAGCCCATGGGTGATATTTTCGAAACGGTGTAAAGGTCAGTTGGGTGTAAAGGTCGGTGGAAAGCTCGGTCGACAGCTCAGTGTGATAGACCTCGGTGTAAACTTGAAACATTCCACGTTAATAACAGGCAATGTTTCACGTTTACACCGAGCTACGCCGACCGAGCTTTCGACCGAACTTTACACCGACCTTTACGCCCAACTGGACCTTTACACCGTTTCGAAAATTTCACCCATTATCGCAACCCTCCTGTGATGCAGTGTGACCCAACATGTACGGAAGCCATTTGTGAGGCTAGATATCGGCGGTTGCTGCACGTGGAGACATTTTTAACATTGCGTTCGAACGCACTGGCTTAAATTAGTTTTCTGTGTTAAATGTGGTGCGGTGAAGCGCTTTGACGCTTGAGCTGAGCAAAGTTTTGTGAGGGACGTTTCCTCGCATGTGCGTTTTTTATGACTACATGTCAGTGACATTTTTGTTCCGTAATGAGTACTCAGTGCACATAAGGCTGCGGTGACACGAGAATTCTGATATGCAATTGTCAGGCTCCCATTGAGAGCCTAAATAGTCAGATACACATCCGTACTCTTTCTCAGGTTGCGTGGTAAATCCATATAAAACTACCAAGTCCACGGCCACTGCGCATGAGTGCAGTCTGTCTTTATGGTGCGAAACAACGATTATACTGCCCAAGACCTCAGTGGTGGGATCACGCAAAATGTCAACAGTACACATTTTCAGGCGCGTTTGTGAGCAAAACAGTGGAAAATTTTCGGATTTCAAGAAAACTAATTTTTTTTAACTTTTGATCCGACTTCTTTGTACCCCCACTCCGCAACAGCAACAACAACTGAGTGCATACGAGATGAGCAAGCCAAACAGCCCACAGGCCGTGTGTGAGAACTTATGAGCAGAATCAAGTTTTGGAATTGATAGCTGAGAATCGGCAAGTATGTTTGAATCAAAAGCAGGTGCGGTATTCACAGCGCAACTGCAACAACAAGTTTCCTTCCAAACAATGGGTGGAATTCACGAAACATGAGCCTGAAGTTGTGTGGACAGTTCAGGAAAAAGTTCTCCGCAATGGTAACAGTATGGTGAAACACAGAATTTTCCACTGCACTTGACACAATAACTCTCCATCGACAGTTTCGTGAATGTCACCCAATATGTGCCACCTCCGCACCAGCTGCTAAGTGCGTTTTAATTCCACGCGCTTTCGAAAGTTCGGCAGAAACATACCTTCAGTATAGTCCAGCCACGAACTCATGAGACGACTTTTTTTTGAAATTGGCTTTCGGCCACATCCGTCCCCCTTCAAAAGAAAAAACCTTTAAAACCCCCCCCCCCCCCCTCCCTCTTCCCTTCCTCTCCCACTTCTGCTCTCCCCTCCTCTCCCCACCGCAACAAGCGCCTCTCCTCCCCCCCCTCCCCCCCCCCCCTCCCTTTTTCACACACTCCCACAAACCTACACAGTTTCCATTACTTTTACAGGGGAACATGGTGTTGCACGAACATGCAAGGAAAGGCGCACCGCCCAACATCAAGGCTCACCGGCCACTAAGTGCCGTTTTAAAATCCATCACTGCTCCAGCTGAGAATAAGCACAACCGTTGATGTCCATTTCGAAAACATGCCATAGCAATATTGCACAACATAATACATTTGTGAGCTGAGCAAAAAAACTGCATTTGAGTTTGTCTGTCGTCGAAGCGTAAGTTGTTGCCAAGTTGAAACCGACGAGTTTGGAATCACTACATACACTTGCGAAGAGACCTTCGAAATGATGGGGGGCCGATGTGGCTCATTTATCATCTTTGCGGTAAGTGAATGGCCATAAACTAACATTTCTAAATTCTGCCGAAGAATGCCAGTCTACTGGGGGCTTATTTGGTATTCATATCAAAAACTTCAAAACATAATTTCTCAAATAAGCTCCCACTAAAATGTATACATATATGAAAGATTATTAAAAATGCTCCTATGTAGGTGGGTGCTTATTCGGAAAAACTTTCGAATTAACCCCCCCATTATTTGGCATTATCCGGCGCATGGAAACACAACCATTGTCTCAACAGATGCTCGTTGCGACACCGTTCGTTGCGTCGAGTCCGATCTGGATTGAATGCAATGGTGTGATGCTCCTTGCCACCAACATCGACGAGCAGTGCCCACTCGGGCCTCCAGTAGAAGGTGAGAGCTGCTGTAAACAAAATTTTGTTGAACATTTCGGCAGACAACAAGCTGAACTCACAGTCAACAAGCCACGACACGCAGCTGGCTCGTGTGCGTTTCGAATGTTTCAGTTACACAAGCTGTGTGTGTGTCAGCTGCGTGGCTTGTTCACTGTGTGTTGAGCTTGTTGCCTGCCTCGACTTCGAACGGGAGTTTCCCTGCGCCTGTAAAAATGCATGAGGCGCGAAATTACAAATTTGCAATATCATTCAAAAACCTGCCCTCCGGGCTGCGCATTATTATTCAGATGTCGTATGCCCCAACGACGAACAAATATACAACAGCAATAAATATGCCGGCGGATTCGAACCGAAAAACAAGAACGTCGAAATGTATTGCGCATGTGAGTGACACGCGTGAAATGAATGATATTCGCTCCCCTGTTCCGAGAGTTGGCAATTTTTTTTGCTTGGCTCTTAACATACTGGGTCATCCGCTTGGGGATCGGTCTACATACAAGTCACATCCCATCATTCTGACTATACTGTACATATATTCCGATCCGCTCACATTGAGTGATGTGACTTACCAGACAGATCCGATCCGATCATATCCGATCGCACCACAAGGTTTGGTGTCGACTATTGAGACTTGTGTCGCGTTCCGCAATATATGTAGAGAGCGAATGTCAAATTTATTTCAACAATATAGTCAGCGATCAAAGCACGAGGTACACTACATATTTAAGTTGACAATGAGTGTTGAATTGTGTGAGTTGTGTTTTTGTTCTTCATTCCAGACGATAGCACGCTGGATTCGGCTAAAGATTCTGGAGGTTTGCGTGTCAATGGGACATGGAGTGAGTTGTGGGAACCAAAGCATTTGTTTTATAAGATGACGCAAAAGTTGTTATTGCATCCGCATGCAAGGTGCCTTTGACATCTATGCATGTATGTATGGATGTATACGTACCTACTTAAGACAGAACACGGCCCTGTGACAGTGTTGGCTTTGAGAAATCAATTTTTTCGCCTGCTTGTATCATCACCAGACTTTTACCTTTCTCACAGTCATTGTGCGGTTTTGCGGAGGTGGAGGGACAGAACATCGGTTGTTTAGCTTCTGGGCATTTCTGATTCAACTACCGAACGGCAAAGTGAACCTGGAATACAACAGGTGACTCTAGTGCTATAATCGGCTTATACCAAATGGCAGTCAAAACTGGCATGAAGATTGTTACGGTGCATTGAATTGCACATCAATGAGCCTTTTCGAGCTACGTTGTTCGCAGACACGGGCAGTATATGCACCAGGTCATCGTCAGTGCGAATGCTCCATATGGCCAAGTGACACCCCGGAAAGTGTCCCAAAGGCATAAAGTTGTGGTTAACATATCAAGTATGATGACGTTTATTTCGTGTTGTGAGTGAACATTATGTGACATTACTGCAACATGCGCAGATGCCGCATCAAAAAGTGGGACGCCGCTTGCTCGAAGCGGTACTCTGGCAGAAAGTTCCACGTGCAGCCGCACTACGCCGCCGATGATGAATGGTGGTTTCCGTTCATGATTGATGCCGACGATGAGACGATTCGGTCAAGACAAATCTCCATGGGTTAGTCGATATCTATGCCATTTGAGTGCGCTTGTTGCAGCAAAAGCATACTGTATGTCGGAAACAACAATATGACGGGAACGGAGTACTGGGTTGCTATACAGCTATGGCAGCTACACGAAAAGCAAACTACACCAACACGAGCCCGATTTCGAAGCTAGTGTGTATTCAAAGCGAATAGAAAAAGAAAATCATCATGCTCTACTTCGTATTCTTCAACGTGTAACATTTCCCAAATCAGCAGCCACGTCAGAATGTTTCACTATTCTGCCAACTTCGAAATCGAGCTCATGGTTTGGCTTTACATCTGGAACAAAATAATAAGGTTTCTTGACAACACTTTGTTTGAAGCACTTCACAAGTAGTCGTCTCTGGCATTCGGCGTCGAGGTGTCAGGCGTCACTGCGACTCTGCACAAATTTTTTTGCTGACTACATATGACAGTTTGTGAAACAGCAGCCAATTCACTGGCTCACTGGCTGTGTAGCACACACGCGCGCGTGGAACGCACAGACACACACACATGGTCAATCGGTAACCTTTCAATTGCAGTTCGAGGTGTCCTGGAAGGCAGACAACGGGCACGGTTTGCGCCGGGAAAGGTTCAATTCAGGGCACTGCGACGTGACACTTACGATGTTAGTTTGTTCGCAAATTAAGTAAAACTTGACAGACCGACCCCCACAGCCGCAGTAAGTTTCCAGTGGAATGGCAGGCGAATCGTTAGATCAGACTTTCATGGCCCGCCAATTGTCCCAAGATTAAATCACACGAATAGAATTCAGTATTTTCTCCTTCAGCGTGGAGCTTTAGTGTTTTTTTAGTTGAAAATACATTTTTGTAACTTCTATGCATTGGATAGGAGTATTGACTTTTCATCTCGTAAGATTAAAAATACTATAAAATTACATAATTACATAACTATTTGAAATGTTACAAAAATATAAAAAGAAAAGAAGAAGCAGAAGAAGAAGAAGAAGAAGAAGAACAACAACAACAAGAACAAGAAGAAGAAGAAGAAGAAGACGAAGAAGAAGACGAAGAAGAAGAAGAAGCTGAAGATGGAGAAGAAGAAGAAGAAGAAGAAGAAGAACAAGAAGAAGAAGAAGGATACAGGAAATGCTTCAACCCCTTGCAAACAGCAGCCATCGTCGTGGATGATAAAACCTACAGGTCCACAACGTGGCTCGAAACATGCGTGTTACTTAATGGCTGCTGTTGCGATGAAACATTTTCTGTTTACTTCGTTTGGACCCAGAATAAAATGAAGGACTACACAAAACTGTTACAAAACATTTTTCAGCTCAAGAAAATGTTAAAGTACCACGTTGAAGGAGAAAACACTACGTAAATCTTGATTTGCAGCTAGCTGCACAACGAATAGGGCATTCGAATAATTGTTTTCACTTGAACCAACGGGGTTGGAGTAGAACCACGAGTGAAATGTCATGGTTTGTTGTTCTATAGGTCTCTTGGACAAAATGGAAATTCAGAGAAGAGTTCACACTGCCCGACCTTGTGGCAAAAACGGGCGGTTGTTATCTCTAATGAATCTGAAGTGAAAATATATTGTCAAGTTGCGATACTTCTTTAGACGAGTTTTGTGTCACTGGTTTTATTTATTTCCCTTTATTTATACGGCCAGAGGACACTTTCACACCTGATTCAGACGAGGTGAAAAACTTCGATTTTCTGCGTGTTTATCGGCTTTTCCATCCGGTTTTCTTTTTAATACGGTTTTAATTTTTGGCGATGTCGATGTCCGTATTTTTGCATTCCTGGGGTGGAAGTGAGAGAATGGTATGGTATCTGTACTGGTGTGACAGTTACTGGTTTAATAGTGTTGGTTGGTGAGAATGAGAACGATTTGTGCGTGAATGCTCCAATAAATGCTCGAGGCACTGTTGAAATACTGTCTGACACTTCATTCAACATCAATAGGTATCTCAACTCCTCAGAAACAATGGCTAAAAAGAGCCAAAACAAAACGAAAACAAACAAAACCAATAAATGTGGCGGGTACCCGCCCGATGTCAGCAGAGTCTGTACATACATACCAGATACCAGTCACCGTGTCTGCGTAGCGTAATTATTGGTGATGGCATATCCTATAAACTATTGCGTACGCAAGAAATCCAATCTCTATCGCTTCACGTCTGGCAAAATCTCGTTCAAATGCTTCGAAATATCACATTTGAGCACAGCAGCGCACGACAGGCCACCGTGAAACATCAGCACGGCTTTCATAACGAGCACAGCGCCTTTGTGCAGCCAGATTCGATCAAGTTGCACTCGGTCAAGTACAGAGTCAGGTACAGGGTGATTGGCTTGGTCGACAAAACAAAGTCCAAAACGTTCGGGATGTGATAGTCGCCGAGACACAAACGCGTCCAACGATGGTTGCAAGTCAATGGAAGCCCAGATATCGGGGCCGGCACTGAAAGTGGGTAGAATTGCCAAGTTAACTGCGAAATTTATCATATCTTGACCCCGCAGGCGCGCAGCCAGTTCCCAGGGTTTCTAGCCAATTTCACAACACAGGATTTTTTAGCGGTATGGCAGAATTGTACACCGAATGGAAACCGGCTCACTGGGGGCGCAATCGAAATCCGATTTTTAGTTTGTCAATAACGGTTTCTCCCACGTTGAAAATAAGACAAATGTTAAAAAACGAAATTATTGTGAGTCCAACAATCGACAACAGACAAAACTCGGCTTTTCAATTATTGTCAAGAACGCTTTCTCCCAACACATTGGCAATAGTGCAAATATTCAAAAAACGGAATTATTAGGTCCAATCGTAAGTGCGCAATACCTAGATCCAATGGGGTCCTTCGTCCAGCTGTATCGTCGCAACAGCCAGACATCGCACGCCCGCCCGTGAAACATCAACATTCGTTTGTAGGAGCCGAGCAACACTGGTGGCCAGGGCATACCAATTGGCGTTGTTGTTTGCAGCAGAGTGTGGTAAATTATGGACACTATCTGCAAAATCATGACATGTGCTAAAGTTTTCTGTTTCTGTGAATCCGGCCTTGCCGTGGTCATTTGACTTTCTGAATTACGTACATTTCGAATACCGATGCTACTGTTTTCGACCATGCTATTAGTTGATCCACGGTTCTAGAACGAATACTGTTACGACGGTCAAAAATTAATTCTTTTACGCTGGTAGAAATAGTGACAGTAGTAAATCACGAAATATTTTCAATTCGACAACGACAAACGGAAACGACAGAAAGTCGCGTGACTAAGGAAAGACCAGACGGGACACGCCCGGACCAATCACCAAATTCGATTTCGCTTTATATTCATCAGCTTAAACACGATAGACACACCTTTGGCATACTGTCGTTGGCGTATGCAAATTTGAATTTGACCAAATAATTTTTGTCCGGCGCCTCCAGCATCGTGATCAAAGTCGACCCGTTCTGTCGCCAAATCCAAGCGTTGCGCCCGACCACCAATTCATCATTAACGATGCGGTCTGCGATCAAAATAATTCTCTCGAATATAATGAAGCAACATTGCTTCCGTGTGTTTTTTCACACGAGCTCCTTTTAAAAGCTAATCTAATCCACCAATGGCGTTGGAAAGATCTTTTTTCCAAACCGTTTGAACACGAATACCGCGTGACACATGACGGCCATTTAAAACCGCTGTCAATACAAACTGGCTGCATGACTGGATAATGATCGCCATTTGGAGGCATTTGCGTGATGTCCATGTCAGACACGCGCACGAAATATAGACCTGCAGGATGAATGAATTTTGATTGTGTGTGTGGATTTCAAACTGCGAAAACCAAATTTTTTACGATAGGCGCGATACAATGTATTCTACACCTGGATGCAAATCAACCGATCGATCCGCAGCGAATACGAGATCACCCGTTCGCGGATTGAGCATAACGTGAGCCAATCGCACGCATGGCGCGATAAAGTGATCGGGGCGGACAACTTCGACGAACGCCGTACACATCGTATAATTGTCCAACGCGCCTTCCTTGCTTCGCGAGCATACCTGGCGGATAAGATAAGGATTTTGTGTCATGTTTCATGGGTATGGCATAGATTTTGGGAACGCTTTGTGTAGGGATTGAGCCGCAGAACTGTTTGAATTTCGAATGCAAATATTTGTACTTTAGTCTGGAAAGGGACAACCTCTAGATGAACGAGCTGGTTTTCCTAAGGCCCCAAGGTATGTAGGCCCCAAAGGACTCAAGTGTGATATTATCATCAAACAGAATCCGTGGGGAAAATCTTACCGAAATAAAGAGCCATGCGGTTCACAACCCGGGGAAGGGGGTGTTGGGCCGCAACAGGAAGACTCCGAAGTCATATTATAATTGGTTTATGTAGTCTAGATGGACCTGAATGTTGATGGGCCCAGCCAGTTCATACATGGCGTCCCTCAACGGCCGTACGCTCTTGATTGGCATCGTTCCCGTTTGACCCCAATACAGTATGGTTGTGTTGATGTGAAACATCAGCCCTCTAGTTTCGTCCACCAAGAAGTCACTGTGGCAGCGGTGCATTGAATTTCGGCTGCCGAACGTTTGTCGAGAGGAGTTGCACTTGTGGACAAATATCGGCAGGCGAACCAACGGTGTACGGTATCTGTGGGGTACGGTAAGTAATTGATACCGTAACCGGTATGCATTTTGCCAGCATGAGAGTAGGGTGCGGTCGGGGGGGGGGGGTTGCAAACTTGGGTTTTTGCTGTATATCTTTGCGATTAAGTTGTTTCTGCATTTTCGACGCCTGCTCACAGGGGAACAACGTTTACGTTGGTCGAAACCACAGAATACGACCCAGGCTCAGCCTATTTTGCATTTCCCACCCCACCCCCTCCCCCGCCAATCGACACTCCCACCCGCATGCCCGCAAAGTGCGGGTAGCATATCACATGCGATGGATGAATGAAATTTGGATATGTATAATTTTCTATTTTTATTTTTATTTTTTCTAACCATATAAACCTCAGCGGCACAGGTAGCGATTCCGCATGCAGCACACTATTATTGAAAGTTGGACAACTATAAGCTTTCAGACTGTACATATTGGCGTGCATGTGATTGCCAAGTGGAAAAACAAACCTGGCTGTAAATAGTTGTGTGAACAGCAGCATCACATGATCAGTTGCAATGGTTTCTCGCTCTAATGCGACACTGTCATTGAAATGCGATCGTTGTTCTGGCGACTCGCGGAACTTCTGGTAAACAATTTTCTTTCCAATTTCCAGCAAAATATAACAGTTTGACAACGACCTAGTTTTCAATCTTGGTCATGGTCTGACGGTCTTTGAAAAGTGCGCACGTGAACACGTTTTGAAGTGTGGAAAATAACAGTGGCTGAAAAAACAGTAGCGCCAGCTGTTTTTCAGTCGGCTCATATTGGATATTAGGCTTAGGCCTAGGCCTTGCCTTAGGCACGTCTCCACAATTAGTGATCTCTCTCTCTGTGTAGGCCGCGGTTTTTGCCCCGGTGCTGTTTTTCCACCCCGTTATTTTGTTCGCCACATATAGCCGAAAGCCACGTCACGAAACCACATACAAATCATACATTTGTCAACGTTCAAGAACGCCGTCTATTTTTTGATTTTTTGCGTCACGCTGTCAGTGTGTGTGATTTCCCGCGGGTTCACCTGACAGTTGGAAATTCATGCGCGAAAACCGGTTCAACAACATTACACGCTTGCCTGCACAGTCCAGACGCACGTGGCGCGCCGCTTCAATCCACGGCGTGGCGTGCGTTGCTGCGACGGATGATGCAGCGCCGCACCGAGTTGCCACGCGATCAGGTGATGTTTAGGAGCCGATTGCGCATCATCATCCGCAGCCGCCACCAAATGTTTCGAATCAACCAGCATTGACATCAACTGGTGAACCATCTCGATTCGACCAACTCTGATGCGACGGTCGGTACTGAGCTGAGCTGGAATGAAAGAATATTTTTGTACCGTTGGCGTGTTGAAAGCGTCAGAGCAAAATCAGTCTTGTTGACCGACTCCAGTGGAAAGGAGTGCCGAATATATGTAGTCACCCAAAGAACATCACGCAACCGCGCCGCGTCAAACGAACCCTTTGCTGCATTCTTGCTATTCAACTCGCATGGATTGAATAGAAAGTCGAGACGCGCTTGAACTGGCGGCAAACTGTAGGCTTGAACTTCGAAAAAGCACTCCACCACCAGACAGAGCCGATTAGGGGCGTTTTCGATGAAGCTGTGAATAGTGATAGTGTGGCAAGAATAAACTTTTTTTCGAGAACGACCCAGAAAACCTCTAACCGACCGCGGTTCCGGGACCGCTTCCCTGGCAGCCTCATAGATCGACAGAATGTACTTTTCGTCGTCACGCACAGCCTCCAGTCTTTCCGCCTCGCGTTTCAGACCATCCAAAACTGCACGCGAATAATCATTAGGTCGACGATTGAGATGCGCGAACATTTTGGCGATTTTGGCGCGCAATTTGAGAATTGATCGTTGCGTGTCGTTCAAAGACTGTTCTCTACATTCGATCAGACGGTTCAATAGATGAAGATCTTGGGGGACAGCAGTCGCGTCGTACTGAGGTTCCGGAAAGTCGGCGATGATGTTCCGTGCCTCGACGCGGTAGCGCAACACGCGCAGGATGAAAAATGGTTGGAGTGAAAATGCATGATCGATGCGCGCTGTGCAATGCTTGGGCGCGAAATAGCAGTCTGGAAGCATTTGCAATTGAAGAATTTTTTATCTAAAATTCGAAAAGCAACGAAAAACAACATCAGGTTGCGACCGTCAATCGCACAAGAACCAAACCTCTGACTATGGTTTCGCCGTCGAAAACTTCCAGTCGGTATCCCGAATTATTTGAAAGTTTGTCGACGCACTGAAATATGTTCAAAAGATTGGAGAGACGCCGAAAATAATAGGTAGAATAAATAATCAATGCTCATTGAAATACAGAGTGACGCTTACCATTACGGCCAAATTCAAAATTGACGGCGTGTGCTGGCCGTTCATTATATCCTGCAAGTGAAACAGTGAACTCAAACTAAGAATGTCAACTTAGGGCGGACTTAGGTTGAACACGGAAACCGGAACACGGAAATATTTCCGTACTTTCTGTTCCGTGACGAAATTTCAAAATCACGGAACACGGAAATAACCCAGGCATGCAAACGATGCTTCGAGTGATGATGACAAATGCCAGCGTGCTGACGTCAAAAGTTTGTGTGTTTGACGCGAACAGCAATAGTGTCCAAGGAAATATTTCCATGCTCCGTGAAAAAAAAATCACGGAACACGGAAATGAGTGAAAAAATTTGTATGGGAATTAATTCCGAGTTCCGGTTTCCGTGTTTAACCTAACCTAATTCCGCCGTAAGACACCTCGGGGCTTTGTATCTGGGAGTTCAGATTTCAAAAAAAAAAATCCCGAGCCATTCCCCCAATGTCGAAACATTATTAAGGATTACTGAACCTGAAATTGTCCATGCATAGAGGCTTATTTGGATACGAACCTTTCGGCAAACAAAGTTTTTCTCTAAAACCTAAAAACATTGCATTAAGATAGTTGGCATGTCAGCAAAATACACCTGTCAGCAAACTTTGTCAGCTAGAATTTTCGATAAGGCTTCCAAATGCGATGTATATGGTGGGGACTCATTTTCAGACGTACAAGCCTATGCCTAGGCCTAAGATAAGTAGGGGAAGTGCAAAAAGAAAGACAAAGCCTGCATTACATTTCTCTTCCGTTCATTTTTTCACTCTTGTCAGCGAAACCTATCCAGACGTGTTACTGACAAAGTTTGCCGACATGCCAGTTACCACTAGCGGATTTAGGGGGTCACAGGGGCCTAGGCCCCCTTTGGTCATTTTGGAGAAAAGAGGGACAAAGGACCACAAAATCGCAGGATTTCACTATAATACACTTCAAAAGTCCAAAAATCGCGCCATTCGCTAGTCAGATACACCCATATCATTGAAATTTGGCCGTCGCGCGGCGTGCAAAAACTGCAAAAATTTCGCGCTCTTCGCGCGCATGCTCATAATTATATACATAGTTTGGTATTTAGCTTAAAATCGCCCAATTATAAACAAGCACTGGATAAAAACGATTTTTTAAAAATCAAACATGCACTAGATAAAAAGGAATTTTGGAATTTGGCCCCCCTTGGCCGAAAGCCACTGCCAGTTGCTGCCGTTACCTTGAGTATGCCGGGCTGAAACGATGGCTGGTCGTTACCGAGCAGCATATCGCGTAAGTGGGATCTCAAAGGCTCGGACATTTGTTGTTGAAGTTTGCGACATTCCGCCAGCGGATCGGCGAATGAATGCTGCGCAGACGGCAAACGCGCAATATGGTTCATGATGCTGCGTGTGAATCAGGATAAATTTACTGAAACGCCACTGCGATGATCCGCAGTGTTGTTAAAAAGTGGCGAATCATACATATACATATAGTTCCGGGTGCAATTCTAGGCTGAAAGTTGAAGTCGCGTGCACGCGACTTCCTAGTACTAAACATAGGCAGCGCACGCCAGCGCACGCGACTTCAACTTTCAGCCTGGAATTGCACCCGGTACTGAACATGTTTTGCAGCTGACAAGTTGTACTTTTGTGATGCGAGCAGGGTTGGGCATAAAAAAACCAAGGCGTTTTTTCTTTAAAAAAACGACGTTTCTATAAAAAAACGCCTTGGTCGTTTTTCGTTTTTTTAAATCCTGAATTTCCTTGATTTTCCCTGATTTTTCAGGGAAAGTACTCTGATTATCAAGGAAAATAAATTTTTTGTCCCATTTTTTTCAAAAAATTTTCGACCAATTTTTACTTTTGTCTAGAAACGTCGATATACGAAGTTTGACTTTCAATGATGACCCCGACCAAAGTTGGTCCCATAATGCGGGTCTGATGTGGGATCTTAACAACTCGCTAGAAAAGGGTTGAAACCCGTTTATTTTGCCTCAGAACACATAGAATTACTTCATTTAACCACGTTTTCTTCCCAACATGAGGGTTTTCCAATTTTTTTGGGGGCATATTTTGGTCATCTGGGCGTTTAAAAAAACGTTTTTTTAAAAAAACGATTTTTGAAAAAAAACGTTTTTTGCCCAACCCTGGATGCGAGACGGTCTGTGAGGTGCTGGCTGGCTGAGAGGCCAACGGTTTGATTTGGTTCGTGCAAGATTGTGTTGGTGGTGTCTGTGTAATGGCTCCTAAAAAGAAAGCAGTCAATATTTTTTGCGGGGTGCAGAATGCACAAATTTGGCGAGCCTGCATTGGTATTGATACACGCTTGGTGTTGCTTTTGCATTTTGGCTACAGCACACAGAAAAACCAGTTTTGCAACGCAACAACTGTGCTGTCTTCAATATGCAGTATTGAGAACATGTTTTGTCGGGTGTTTCGCGCCCACAAAAAAGCAAAAACAACACTAAACGATGTTATCTTGTTACATACGATATTATGTTATGTTAAAAGTTATCTCTAATGAATCTGAAATATAAACATATTATCAAGTTGCGATACTTTGGACGAATTTCATCCGGTTTTATTCTATTTGACCCTTTGTTTGTATGGGCAGAGGACACTTTCTATACTTGATTCAGACGAAGTGAAAAACTTCGATTTTGTGCGTGTTTTTAGGCTTTTCCATCCGGTTTTATTTTTGATGCGGTTATAATTTTCGGCGATGTCGATGCCCGTACTTTTGTGGTGGAAGTGAGAGAATGGTGTGGTGTCTGTACTGATGTGACAGTTACTGGTTTAATCGTGTTGGTTGAGAATGAGAACGATTTGTGAGTGAATGTCCCAATAAATGCTGGAGGCACTGTTGAAATACTGTATGACACTTCATTCAACATCAATAGGTATCTCAACTCGTCAGAAACAATGGCTAAAAAGAGCATAAAACAAAACAAAAACAAGCAAAACCAATAATACATGTGGGTACCCCGATGTCACCACAGCAGAGTACATACATATGTACCATGTACCAGTCACCGTGTCTGCGTGGCGTAATTATTGGTAATGGTATATCCTATAAACTATTGCGTACGCAAGAAATCCAATCTCTATCGCTTCACGTCTGGTGAAATCTGGTCCAAGGGCTTCGAAATATCACATTTGAGCACGGCGCCGCACAACAGGCCACCGTGAAACATCGGCACGGCTTTCATAACGAGCACAGCGCCTTTGTGCAGCCAGATTCGATCAAGTTGCACTCGGTCAAGAACAGAGTCAGGTACAGGGTGGTTGGTTTGGTCGACAAAACAAAGTCCGAAATGTTTGCGATGAGACAGGTGGTGTCGAGACACAAACGCATCCAACGATGGTTGCAAGTCAATGGAAGCCCAGATATCGGGGCCGGCACTGAAGTGGGTGGAACATTGCCAAAGTTAACTGCGAAGTTTTTCATATGTTGTTGTGTGTCTTTGAGAGACGAACACAATCACAATACACGTCTTGTGACAACCGGTTCCTATCTCTCTTATTGTTGTTTTTAGCCCTGAGGAGGATACTATTAAGTATCGAAAATTCGGCAATATATTCCATGTTGTGATTTGGTGCTGTTGGTCTCTCAAAGACACACAACAACATGATTGCATTACGGCACTGCCATCCGGGCAACGTCAAAGTTTTTTCATATCTTGAGTTTGTAATCGAAATCCGATTTTTAGTTTGTCAAGAACGCTTTCTCCCAACGTTGGGAAATGTTACAAATATTCAAAAAAACGAAATTATTAGTCAACAAATCATAAGTGCGCAATACCTAGATCGCATCGGGTCCTTCGTCCAGCTGCATCTTCGCAACAGCCATACATCGCGCGCACGCCCGTGAAACAACAACATTCGTTTGTAGGAGCCGAGCAACACCGGTGGCCAGGGCATACCAATTGGCGTTGTAGCTTGCAACAGAGTGTGGTACATTATGGACACTATCTGCAAAATCATGACATGTGCTAAAGTTTTCTGTTTCTGTGGGACCGGCCTTGCCGTGGTCACGTGAGTTTTCGAATTACGAATATTTCGAAACGTTACCAATGCCACTATATTTTCGCCCATGCTCGCTATTAATTGATCTACAGTCCTAGAACGAATGACTGCTACGATGGTCAAAAATTCTTTTACGCTGGTAGAAAATAGGGCGCATGGCGCCATAAAGTGATCGGGACGGACAACTTCGGCGAACGACGTACACGTCGTATAGTTGTCCGACGCGCCATCATTGCCTCGCGAGCGTACCTGCGATTGCATAAGGATTTTGTGTCATGTTTCATTGTATGTATAGATTTGGGAACATTTTGTGGGGATATTGGGCCACAGGACTATGTTTGAATTTCGAATGCATATGTGCTTACAAATGAAACCAAAAGCAATAACGACGCGTGCGATAGCAAAATGGTCCACTATGTTTTGGAACAAGGGTGAAAGTATAAATGGCCTAGCGTGACTCTTCATCATCGCGTTAGTGACACATGACATTAGGTGCATCTACATACGCACTTTGATGTCCGAGTGCATGCTTCGTTTATGTTGCCGGAACCCAGGAAACGATAGGGTATTGGTCGCACCCCTGGGGCTTGTTTGGGACATGCGACTGTTTTGCGATTTTGAAACGAAAAAAATTAATATCCTAAATAAGCCCCTGCGGGTTCTGCGGAAAGCTTCCAAATAGGCCCAGAAATGTGTTGAAAAACATCATGAACACTTTTGTACAAAATAAGCCCCCTGGGGGCTTATTCGGAAACTGTCCAAATAAGCACCACTGTACTGTATGTCAACTTTGCGGGCAAATCCGCTGGCATGGACATGGACCTATGCTGTCCAAGACCAACAGATTGTTTATGTCTCATCACACATCGAACATTTGAACAGCCGTTGATCAGAGTGAATGAGTGCATGAGCACGCAGTGTCGGTTGGTTTTGAACGACTTCGACCATTGAACACATTTGCGTGGCTTGGCTGCTTCGCATTTGTGTTGCATGTTCGCCTGCTCACTGACAGACGCATGCTCGACACCGCCCTGGGACTCATCTCTTTATTTTTCAAAAATTTTTTTGTGAATTCTGTATCAAAATGTATTGTTTCTGCCATGTCAATACGTTGGCTCGTATTCTCCCATTGATTGTCAAATGAACGGCTGTTTCATTCGTGCAAAGGTGCTGGCCAAACAATCGGTTTTGCAAACGTTTGGTGCATTTTATTTTTTGCAAAAGTATGCTGCGAAATTCTGATCATCATGGGTGAACGTCAAAACATCGCCAGGGCAAACTGATGTTTCAAGTGAAGTTTTTCATCTCAAGCTATAGAGAGCTTTCTGTTACGTCATTTTGCCAAGAATCAGCCACCGAAAAGGGCTAAATTTGAAAGTAGAGCAATTGAATTTCAAATAACCCGTTTTTCTCGAAAACTTTTTTGGTACTTGGTCACTTTTTTCACGATACCCTCGAAGTGCTCGGCAACAAACGATCGCGAGACAACTCCCGTTTGTCGGAGTAACCATCCCCCACATACAGATCCCCCAACAAGTAGCGTCCCAGTGCGCAGGATTTTTTCGGCCTACCGCGGTTGACTGCAGTCAACCGCAAGCCCACCGGATTGCTATCTTTAACACGCAAGGTATAGGCGACAGCGACCCACCGGGGGCTACCGCCTGCTACCGCAGTCGACTGCGGTGGACTGCGGTGGGGCGCGGTGACTGCGCACTACCGCGCTCCCTTGGCTTGCTCGCTTTTTGTTTTTTTGATCGTACTTGCTGCTATTTACTTGCTTTTGAGCTCCATTCAGCTCGGTCTGGTTTGTGTTTTAAAAGTCACGAAGTAAAAATATGCTACACTAAATTTTGTTTATGCAATAGTACGAAATTGAGGCTTACTACTCATAATTAAACGACTTTTGATTAGAAAGAACAAGCTATCCGTTATCACATAAGATTATTATTACATACAAGTTTCACGCTCGCGCTATGACTCAAGATTATTACATACCAATTTCAATTTCGCTATCACACCAGACTATTATTACATGCAAGTTTCACGTCCGCTATCACAACACAACAACCCAATTATTTATCGGTTGGAACACCGCCGCTGGCAATGACCTTGGGCAGCATCTTGTTCATATGACCGACAAAGCGACGACACAGCTGAGGGGTCATCTTCTTGGCCCAGAAACGGTATTATTGTGATCACGAGCGATGTGTGCAAAATGCGCAAGTTCCATTAAAATGACAAGCGGTTCCGCAGCGCGCAATGCACGCAGAGATTGACCTTAGTTTCGCTGTTTTTTTGACATGTGATTATGCGAAATTATGAGATTCTTCTTGCATGTCTCATAATATTTGTTCTGTCACTGAAATTCGTGTCTCATCTAATTTCCTGTGAATGGTTTTGCCACTTTATATTTCAGAAAATGGTTCAGTATATTGTCTGTATCTTGGACTGCTGTTTTATCCACATTTGCACGTGTCTTTTACAGCCAACCAACATGCATATTTTGATTTTCGTTCTTAATAAGTAAAGTTTGAGAACAAAAAATGCTGCGGTTATCATTCCACGTTCGATGAGTTGCAATACCCGTATCTGCGACTTTTGAAACACAAACCAAACCGAGCTGAATGGAGCTCAAAAGCAAGTAAATAGCAGCAAGTACGATAAAAAAAATAAACAAAAAGCGAGCAAGCCAAGGGAGCGCGGTAGTGCGCAGTCACCGCGCCCCACCGCAGTCCACCGCAGTCGACTGCGGTAGCAGGCGGTAGCCCCCGGTGGGTCGCTGTCGCCTATAACTTGCGTGTTAAAGATAGCAATCCGGTGGGCTTGCGGTTGACTGCAGTCAACCGCGGTAGGCCGAAAAAATCCTGCGCACTGGGACGCTACTTGTTGTGGGATCTGTACATATGCTGGAAGCTCGAATGTCGACAACCTAATCGCATATTCGAAGTTTGTGAGCAAAACAAAAGTTTGAATACAAGGCCAGCATTTGAATCGGCTAGTATTTAAATCAAAGCCAGGTATTCGCAGCGCGCAACACCAACAACAACAACAACGTAAGTGCCCATCCGACAATGTAACATCGCTGCTTCTCAGCAACATCACGAAGTGCATTTGAAGGTGCTTACAAATAAGCAATGGCAAGTGTATGCACGTTGCTGGCATCATGATCGGGTCGGGATCGGTCGAGAGGTGCAAAATGGGTTGGAACATATCTTACGATTTCGTTCTGTGCAAGAAACTTTTGCACTGGTCGCAAAATCACAGAAAGAACACGAAGTCGCAAGATATGGTCCAACCCATTTTGCACCCCCGCCCATATCCGACCCGACCACGCCATGGCAAAGTGAAGCGAAGTGCATACAGGCCAACGCTTATGATGGAGTACATGCCAACGTTTCCAAAAAAACCACGGGGTTCTGTTCGGGGGGGACGGGGTAGGCACGACTAAAAGAGTGTCTTAAGTGCCATAAAATCTGCCACCGCCTCTGCTGAATAACACACCGGTTAATGAGCGTTTGAAATCCACCGACCGCCTCCAAAGCCCAATATCGACGCGCCGCAAAGTGCATTTGAGATACACGAAAGTTGTATTTTTACATCTGAGCCAAGCATATTATAGCCAAGTTTAGTTGAGCTGCAGCGACAAAGATTTCGAATCACTTGCGAATAAAATTCACTTGTGCACAAGCCGAAATCCATTGAAATAATGGGCGGCCGATTTGGTTCATTCGTTGTGCTCGCCGTGAGTGAGGTTTCACTGTCCCAAGAAATCTATACTGCTAAAACAGGAAGACGTATGTCTGTGTGTGGCCCCCTCCCTCGGAAGGGCGGACGGGTCAATTTTGACGGGCGGCGCTGTGGGCAGGCCGTAGACACGGGTCCCGACTAGTATGTATAAAAATTAGTAAAATCTTACCATTGTCTTGACAGATGCTGGTTGTTGGGGCACAGTTTGTGGCCGCTCCAAGCAACCCCGTTTGGAAAGACTGTCACGGCACGCAATACCTTGCCGCCAGCAGCAGCGAGGCGTGTCCGCCCGAATCTCAAACCAAGGGAAAAGGTGACAGCTAAATAGTTATTTTATTTTAATTAATTTATTCAACTAAAAGGTCGTTTATTTAATGTTGCGAAAATGTAAAATTGTTCGTTAAATGTTGAATTGCTTAGTTCGTTGCATGTTTTATAGAAGTCGTCTGCCCGAATGACGACAAAATATGGAACGCCAATCAATACGCTGGCACCTTCAAACCGCAAAGCGAGAAGGTCGAAATGTATTGCTCCGGTGCGTGACATTTGAAACGAATCCGTTCTCTTTTGCATCAATCAGACAGCTGTTTTTAACGATTCTTTTTTGTTTCGCGTTCCACAAAGCGAATGTCAACTTACACTTGTGTGCTACAATGACTATATGAGAATCCATCCCCATATTTTTCCTACATCGGCAAGGAGGATTTCTGGCGATTTTTTCAAATTGAATCAGGTTTTGACAAGGATTTATTTTCTCTTTCTTTTCCCGCTTTATTTATTGGGAGTGATCAACGTGTGTGTGTGTGCTGTAATCGATTTCACACAACAACCCAACCCAAAAACATAAAAACAAAACCACACCCCCCACACACCATTAACAAAAAATAAAAAAAAACCCACCCCCCCACTCATTGATATGGGCGGGGGGTGCAAAATGGGTTGGACCATATCTTGCGACTTCGTGTTCTTTCTGTGATTTTGCGACCAGTGCAAAAGTTTCTTGCACAGAAACAACGAAATCGTAAGATATGTTCCAACCCATTTTGCACCTCTCGACCGATCCCGACCCGATCATGATGCCAGCAAAGTGCATACACTTGCCATTGCTTATTTGTAAGCACCTTCAAATGCACTTCGTGATGTTGCTGAGAGCAGCGATGTTACATTGTCGATGGGCACTTTACGTTGTTGTTGTTGCTTGGTGTTGCGCGCTGCGATACCTGGCTTTGATTTAAATACTAGCCGATTCAAATGCTGGCCTTGTATTCAAACTTTTGTTTTGCTCACAAACTTCGAATATGCGATTAGGCTTGTCGACATTCGAGCTTCCAGCAATGTATGTGGGGGATGGTTACTCCGACAAACGGGAGTTGTCTCGCGATCGTTTGTTGCCGAGCACTTCGAGGGTATCGTGAAAAAAGTGACCAAGTACCAAAAAAGTTTTCGAGAAAAACGGGTTATTTGAAATTCAATTGCTCTACTTTCAAATTTAGCCCTTTTCGGTGGCTGATTCTTGGCAAAATGACGTAACAGAAAGCTCTCTATAGCTTGAGATGAAAAACTTCACTTGAAACATCAGTTTGCCCAGGCGATGTTTTGACGTTCACCCATGATGATCAGAATTTCGCAGCATAATTTTGCAAAAAATAAAATGCACCAAACGTTTGCAAAACCGATTGTTTGGCCAGCACCTTTGCACGAATGAAACAGCCGTTCATTTGACAATCAATGGGAGAATACGAGTCAACGTATTGACATGGCAGAAACAATACATTTTGATGCAGGATTCACAAAAAAACTTTTGAAAAATAAAGAGATGAGTCCCAGGGCGGTGTCGAGCATGCGTCTGTCAGTGAGCAGGCGAACATGCAACACAAATGCGAAGCAGCCACGCAAATGTGTTCAATGCTCGAAGGGCGGACTTAGGTTGAACACGGAAACCGGAACACGGAAATATTCCCGTGTTCCGTGTTCCTGAATATTTTGGAGAATCACGGAACACGGAAATATTTCCGTGCCGGACCGCCGAAACTGGTTTGTATTATTCTTTCCGTGTTCCGGTTTCCTGTCTTCAACCTAAGTTCGCCCAAGTCGTTCAAAACCAACCGACACTGCGTGCTCATATGCACTCATTCACTCTGATCAACGGCTGTTCAAATGTTCGATGTGTGATGAGGCATAAACAATCTGCTGGTCTTGGACAGCATAGGTCCATGTCCATGCCAGCGGATTTGCTCGCAAAGTTGACATATGTATGTACAGTGGTGCTTATTTGGACAGTTTCCGAATAAGCCCCCAGGGGGCTTATTTTGTACAAATGTGTTCATGATGTTTTTCAACTCATTTCTGGGCCTATTTGGAAGCTTTCCGCAGAACCCGCAGGGGCTTATTTAGGATATTATTTTTTTTGTTTCAAAAACGCAAAACAGTCGCATGTCCCAACAAACCCCAGGGGTGCGACCAATACCCTATCGTTTCCTGGGTTCCGCAACATAAACGAAGCATGCACTCGGACATCAAAGTGCGTGTAGATGCACCTAATGTCATGTGTCACAAACGCGATGATGAGAGTCACGCTAGGTAGGCCATTTGTTGGAAATTGCATGAATTTTCCATGAATATTCATCAATATTCCGTCTCCGTTGCCGACTTTACGTCTGTTCTCTTCATAGTTTGGTTGCCTGAATCTCGCCGGTTGTTTTCTTTGTCGTTTGTTCGTTCTGGTTCACATTTTCGTTTATTAATACTCATGTTCTAGTTTCTCGGTCTTGTTCTTTTTTGCGAAATCAAGCATAGTGGACTATTTTGCTATCGCACGCGTCGTTATTGCTTTTGGTTTCATTTCTAAGGTGCTGGGTTTTCCGTCGACAGCCACGGAGAATAGTGCCCATGGGGCTGATTCTGAAGATTTTCGGAATAGAGCCCCATGGGGCCCTTCATCAAATATTTCGTCACGTCTGCTCGTCAAATTTCCGCTCATTTGGCCACGTGTTAATTGCTTCGACGACTCTCACTTTACCTAAGCCTACACAACACACGCATTCACCCCATCACCAAACTGCATATTCTCTTTCACTCAGAGGCCGCTCAATACGACGCGCATCAGAGTTGTCGAATCGAACGTTAAATCAGTCACGTCAACGCCTCCATCGAAACATTTTGCACGAACTACGCTGATGCAGCAATCCGCTACCAAACACTCACCTCACCGCCAACCCCCCCTCATCTCAACAATCGCAGCAAGACGATTTGAAGCCCCCACCTGCCTCACTCTCAGCAAGCTACACCACTCAGAAAGATGTTACATTGTAGACGTCTCAAATCTAAGCCTAAGCCTAATCCCCGAGTCTGCAGTTTCAACTGACTGAAACAGCGCGCCCGCCCTTCTCCCGCACACGCCATTTCCACACTCCAAAAGTTCACACGCAAACTTTTTGAAGACCAATACTCTGACGAGTAAAATAGTCGTTGTCAAGTGCTGTTTTGCTGGAAAAAAAATTGAAAATCATAAAAGATTGTTTTATCAGAAGTTCCGCGAGTCGCCAGAACAACGATCACATTTCACCAGAAGTCCATTAGAGAGCCAAACCACCAAGGATCATGTATCCTTTCCCACAACTATGTATTTACAGCCAGGTTTGTTTTTCACTTGGCGCACACATGCACACAATATGTACGTACACATAATACACAAAGCTTGTGGGCTGAGTCTGAGCCGCATACAAATTCTTTTCGAAGTTCATTCTTATTTTATCCTTCGATTGCACTCAACCTCAAAATTGTACGCACACCCCCCCACCTGCACAGTCCAGACGCACGTGGCGCGCCGCTTCAATCCACGTCGTGGCGTGCGTTGCTGCGATTGTTGATGCAGCGCCGCACCGAGTTGCCACGCGATCAGGTGATGTTTCGTAGCGGATTGCACATCATCAGCCGTAGTTGCCATCAAATGTTTCGAATCAACCAGCATTGACATCAACTGGTAAACCATCTCGATTCGACCAACTCTGATGCGGCGGTCGGTATTGAGCCGATACCTCTGAGCTGGAATGAAAGAATATGCTTGTGCAGTTGGTGATGGGGTGGATGCGTGTGTTGCTGTGGGCTTATCCGTCAAATAAAGTCGTCGAACAAGCAATAACACATGAGCCCCAAATGAGCGCGAAAATAATACATGTGATTTGACGAGCAGACGTGACGAAATGATTTGATTGCCAAATGGAGCCCCATGGGGCTCTATTCCGAAAATCTTCAGAATTGAGCCCCATGGGGCACTATTCTCCGTGGCTGTCGACGGAAAACTCCAGCACCTTAGAAATGAAACCAAAAGCAATAACGACGCGTGCGATAGCAAAATAGTCCACTATGTCTTGGATTTCGCAAAGACAAGATCCGGAGAAACCCTAAAAAATGAACATGAGTATTAATAAACGAAAATGTGAACCAGAACGAACAAACGACAAAGAAAACATACCGGCGAGATTCAGGCAACCAAACTAATGAAGAGAACAGACGTAAAGTCGGCAACGGATGACGGAATATTGATGAATATTCATGGAAATTCATGGAAATTCCAACAAATGGCCTTAACCTAGCGTGACTCTTCATCATCGCGTTTGTGACACATGACATTAGGTGCATCTACACACGCACTTTGATGTCCGAGTGCATGCTTCGTTTACGTTGCCGGAACCCAGGAAACGATAGGGTATTGGTCGCACCCCTGGGTCTTGTTGGGACATGCGACTGTTTTGCGTTTTTGAAACAAAAAAAATAATATCCTAAATAAGCCCCTGCGGACTCTGCGGAAAGCTTCCAAATAGGCCCAGAAATGAGTTGAAAAACATCATGAACACATTTGTACAAAATAAGCCCCCTGGGGGCTTATTCGGAAACTGTCCAAATAAGCACCACTGTACATACATATGTCAACTTTGCGAGCAAATCCGCTGGCATGGACTTGGCATGGACCAATGCTGTCCAAGACCAGCAGATTGTTTGAATGCCTCATCACACATCGAACATTTGAACAGCCGTTGATGAGAGTGAATGAATGCATATGAGCACGCAGTGTCGGTTGGTTTTGAACGACTTCGGGCGAACTTAGGTTGAACACGGAAACCGGAACACGGAAATAATTTACATACAAACCAGTTTCGTGGATTTCCGTGCACGGAAATATTTCCGTGTTCCGTGATTCTCCAAAATATTCACGGAACACGGAACACGGAAATATTTCCGTGTTCCGGTTTCCGTGTTCAACCTAAGTCCGCCCTTCGAGCATTGAACACATTTGCGTGGCTGCTTCGCATTTGTGTTGCATGTTGGTCTGCTCACTGACAGACGCATGCTCGACACCGCCCTGGGACTCATCTCTTTATTTTTCAAAAGTTTTTTTTTTTGAATCCTGCATCAAAATGTATTGTTTCTGCCATGTCAATACGTTGACTCGTATTCTCTCATTGATTGTCAAATGAACGGCTGTTTCATTCGTGCAAAGGTGCTGGCCAAACAATCGGTTTTGCAAACGTTTGGTGCATTTTATTTTTTGCAAAATTATGCTGCGAAATTCTGATCATCATGGGTGAACGTCAAAACATCGCCTGGGCAAACTGATGTTTCAAGTGAAGTTTTTCATCTCAAGCTATAGAGAGCTTTCTGTTACGTCATTTTGCCAAGAATCAGCCACCGAAAAGGGCTAAATTTGAAAGTAGAGCAATTGAATTTCAAATAACCCGTTTTTCTCGAAAACTTTTTTGGTACTTGGTCACTTTTTTCACGATACCCTCGAAGTGCTCGGCAACAAACGATCGCGAGACAACTCCCGTTTGTCGGAGTAACCATCCCCCACATACATATGCTGGAAGCTCGAATGTCGACAACCTAATCGCATATTCGAAGTTTGTGAGCAAAACAAAAGTTTGAATACAAGGCCAGCATTTGAATCGGCTAGTATTTAAATCAAAGCCAGGTATTCGCAGCGCGCAACACCAACAACAACAACAACGTAAAGTGCCCATCCGACAATGTAACATCGCTGCTTCTCAGCAACATCACGAAGTGCATTTGAAGGTGCTTACAAATAAGCAATGGCAAGTGTATGCACTTTGCTGGCATCATGATCGGGTCGGGATCGGTCGAGAGGTGCAAAATGGGTTGGAACATATCTTACGATTTCGTTGTTTCTGTGCAAGAAACTTTTGCACTGGTCGCAAAATCACAGAAAGAACACGAAGTCGCAAGATATGGTCCAACCCATTTTGCACCCCCGCCCATATCCGACCCGACCACGCCATGGCAAAGTGAAGCGAAGTGCATACAGGCCAACGCTTATGATGGAGTACATGCCAACGTTTCCAAAAAAACCACGGGGTTCTGTTCGGGGGGAACGGGGTAGGCACGACTAAAAGAGTGTCTTAAGTGCCATAAAATCTGCCACCGCCTCTGCTGAATAACACACCGGTTAATGAGCGTTTGAAATCCACCGACCGCCTCCAAAGCCCAATATCGACGCGCCGCAAAGTGCATTTGAGATACACGAAAGTTGTATTTTTACATCTGAGCCAAGCATATTATAGCCAAGTTTAGTTGAGCTGCAGCGACAAAGATTTCGAATCACTTGCGAATAAAATTCACTTGTGCACAAGCCGAAATCCATTGAAATAATGGGCGGCCGATTTGGTTCATTCGTTGTGCTCGCCGTGAGTGAGGTTTCACTGTCCCAAGAAATCTATACTGCTAAAACAGGAAGACGTATGTCTGTGTGTGGCCCCCTCCCTCGGAAGGGCGGACGGGTCAATTTTGACGGGCGGCGCTGTGGGCAGGCCGTAGGCACGGGTCCCGACTAGTATGTATAAAAATTAGTAAAATCTTACCATTGTCTTGACAGATGCTGGTTGTTGGGGCACAGTTTGTGGCCGCTCCAAGCAACCCCGTTTGGAAAGACTGTCACGGCACGCAATACCTTGCCGCCAGCAGCAGCGAGGCGTGTCCGCCCGAATCTCAAACCAAGGGAAAAGGTGACAGCTAAATAGTTATTTTATTTTAATTAATTTATTCAACTAAAAGGTCGACTATTTAATGTTGCGAAAATGTAAAATTGTTCGTTAAATGTTGAATTGCTTAGTTCGTTGCATGTTTTATAGAAGTCGTCTGCCCGAATGACGACAAAATATGGAACGCCAATCAATACGCTGGCACCTTCAAACCGCAAAGCGAGAAGGTCGAAATGTATTGCTCCGGTGCGTGACATTTGAAACGAATCCGTTCTCTTTTGCATCAATCAGACAGCTGTTTTTAACGATTCTTTTTTTTTGTTTCGCGTTCCACAAAGCGAATGTCAACTTACACTTGTGTGCTACAATGACTATATGAGAATCCATCCCCATATTTTTCCTACATCAGCAAGGAGGATTTCTGGCGATTTTCTCAAATTGAATCAGGTTTTGACAAGGAGTTATTTTCTCTTTCTTTTCCCGCTTTATTTATTGGGAGTGATCAACGTGTGTGTGTGTGCTGTAATCGATTTCACACATAAAGCATGTAACACGTGGCTACAGTAACCCGAGCCCGAACCATTTCGGTTGCGTAGAATTCAGGGTGAAACTTCTTGCACACGTGTGTTTCTCATTCTTCTCACTGATAAGCATAAAAAGTTCTTGTCAAAACCTGGTCCATTTGAAAAGAAATGCCAAATATCCGCCTTTTCAATGCAGCAAAATTAGGGGATGGATTCTCATATAGTCATTGTGCGACCAATAACAATAGACAGATACGAGCAATTCCAGATCACAGCACGCTCGACAACGATAAAAGTTCCGGGCAACTGATGGCCGAAGGAACATGGAGTAAGCGCGAGAAGGAGCTGAATTTCTTTATTTAATGACACAAAGTTGCAGTAACTTTGTTTCAAGTGGATCTTCTCGCTCTTCCAGTTTCTGTAAAGTTTTGCGGCGGAGGAGTGGACAAGTACGTTATGTACAGTTTCTGGGCGTTCCTGCTGCAACTACCAAATGGTCACGTGAGCCTCGAATACAACAGGTGATTTTATGAACCTCGTATCAATTCAGTTAACACAACACAATGTCGTTGAAATATACATAACATGTATTCCGAACTTTTTGCGTTACGCACCTCCTCTCCGAGCACAGCCTGGGATTCCATTCGGACAATTATATTCCACCTTCGGAAATTTTTCCATTAGAATGCAAAGCTTAGGACTTGTGCCTTGAGGGCAGCCAACCTGCCATAGGTGGTAAACGTGAGTGGCGGGTGTGCTTTGAGGGCACGGGGTGCATTTCTATTTTCTATTTTCTAAAATTACCGATAAAAACTGAACAACGCAATAAACATTGTGTAATCTGGGCTTGACCATGCCACACAGATGTCGAATCAAAAAGTGGGACAGATATTGCTCGAAACTACACTGGGGCTATCAATTTCACGTGCAGCCACCCCACCCGGACCTGACAAAATGGTGGTATCCGTTCATGATTGACGCCGACAATGAGACGATTCGTTCCGGCAGAATCAGCGCAGGCAAGTAGTGCTTATGGTAAAGTTAACTTAACTTACGGTCTTTTTCGTGAGCTAGTGCCACTGGTACTCTTCCAATGCCGTGACCCCGGCACTATACCTATACCTACATACCGGAAAGAGTGTCCTTCCCTGCAGCAAGCTGCTTCCCCTTTACGTACCATTTTCAGGGATGGGGAAGGGTGGGTGCACATACAGTGAAGTATGTAGGACAGCTCGGTTTGGGACTTGATCCCTGAGCTAACCAGGCCAAACCCTGCTGGGTTACAGACAACCCACGATGCTTCTTTTCGAACCGATTTGTGATCAAACATCGTGGCCGCCAACTCTTACACGGCAGAAGTACAGTATATGTTCGAAATTAGTTAGGGCGCGCCCATGTAGGCCAGGGCCAGGGCCGGGGCCGGGGCCGGGGCCATGAAAAATAATCTATGTCCGAGGCCCTGGCCCCGGCCCTGGCCTACATGGGCGCACCGACAGGGCCGGGGCCGGGGCCGGGGCCCGGGCCGGGGCCAGGGCCGGGGCCGGTGCGAAACATTTTTCTGGATAGGCGACGTTTCAACTGCAGGGTTGTCAATAAATCCAACATTGGTTTCGTATATGCAGCTGTGCGTGTGTTTTCGCGTTGGGTGCGCTACTGCCTGATTTATCAAGGGCATGGCTATCTTGTGTTTTTTCTTTAGATTATACAAATTTGTAAATTGCAAATTCGGGCTGCAGTTTGAAATATGGTTGACAAAACACTGAATTTCTACCTGCAATTATACACATACAGTTTGCTTTTGACCGTGCACATACACGAGGTGCGCGTTTCGCTGATTGGTTGAGTTATAGGTTACTCGAATTTCGCGCAGACATGTCGTTTACTGTGGTTGCTCAAAAAATTTATGTCATCTGGTGACTTTTCATCAGCCAGTATTTTTAAGAATAAAGCGCTTTATATTAATTTGCTTGAACAAATACATATGCATAACCTAAATAAAACCCCAAAATGACCGTGCCCTTGATACATTAGGCAACAGCACACCCAACACGAACACACACGCACAGCTGCATATGTATACGAAACCGATGTTGGATTATTGACAACCCTGTAGTTCTAACGTCGCCTATCCAGAAAAATGTTTCGCACCGGCCCCGGCCCCGGCCCTGTCGGTGCGCCCATGTAGGCCAGGGCCGGGGCCAGGGCCTCGGACATAGATTATTTTTCATGGCCCCGGCCCCGGCCCCGGCCCTGGCCCTGGCCCTGGCCTACATGGGCGCGCCCTTAACCCAACATGGATCAGGCAGGCAGATTGGTGCCGAACAAATCTAGGTCAAGGCATTGGCTACAAGTTGCTCGGGGCAGGCTACTCCCCTTTCCTGAACGTACAGTCAAACATCCCGATTTAAAAATTGACAACGTTGTCCATTGTAGTCAATGGCGTCATGAAGAAGAGACAGTGGGCACGATTTGCGCCAGGAAAAGTACAATTGAATGTGTTGAACAAGGATTACGGTGTTGGTAGCTTTCCGTCTGTGTAAATGCTTCTCAAGGGTTTGGTCGAGGCATGACCAGGGTTGGATTAGAAAATTTTTTTATTATCGAACTATTTTTTTTTAAAAAAACTTTTTAAAATTTTTTTTAAAAATCACTTTTTTTTATTCCGGACCCCCAAAAAAATTGGTTTCTAGAAAAATGAAATTTCTGAAATCATGTTACTTAGGTATGTTTTGAGGGGCACTAAAGAGAACTTCTCCACTGACTTGCATGTTTATATCGATCACCTGCGATCTAGCCCATTTGGTCATAATTTGAGAACCCGCCCGGAGGTAACTCTGTGGGCATATATGACGAAGGGAAGACCAACCTTCTGTTTGTGAATTTGGGGATAAATTTGAAGAGAGATAAAGAGTTACACCACACTCATGTTGTGTGACAAAAGCAACAAATGACAAATCCACACAACTGCAAATAGGCGAGCAAAGTGGAGTCATTCGATAGCTTACGTCGATGGCTCAATAACTGCACAGTATACGGTATGGGGTGTCCTATATTATACGTGCAGCGATTGTTGGGATGTCTGGGAACTGTATGAGTCCATTACAACGCCATTTTAAACTGAAATATAAGCGCCGCAGGCGATTTTTTGAGAATGATGAGCAATAAAACGCATGAAAACATACATTTTTACCTTAAAAAAGTGAGAAAATAACGAAAAAAAGGGGAAAAATAATAAAAAAAAGTGGACTTACTTTTTAAAACTTTAAAATAAAAAAAGTGGCCAACTTTTTTTAAAAAAAAAATTTTTTTTTCAAAAAAATTTTTACTTTTTTTTTAATCCAACCCTGGGCATGACTCCCCTTTTTCAGAGACTTGAAACAGATTTTTTTGGTCACGGGAATCTGGCTCCAACCAACGAACAATGTACGTATACATATGAGTTCTATAATACGTATATGTAGTTTCACTAAATGTTTGGCTATGTATGCCTGTTGCCAAAAACGATTAAGAGATCCAAATTTGAGTTCTCATGGTGTGATATGAGCCCAGGATATGGGAATTTTCGAAGCGGTGTAACAGACGGATATATTCTTTGATATAAGCTCGGTCGAAAGTTCAGCGTGAAAGAGCTCGGCGTAAACTTGAGACATTGACAGCATGCAATGTTTCTTTTATTTTCTACCGACCTTCACACACCCGGCTCTTGTTTACTGCACCGTTTGGAGAATTCCCACCCCGGGAATATAAAATTTTGTTGCTGACGGTTGTTGTTCTGCAGCGCGATTGGACGGAGATGAAAATGTGGGAGGAATACACCTTAGACGACCTCGTGGCGAAGTCCGGCGGATGCTATCTCAAGTGATAATGAATCTTGAAGTCCACATACTGTACTTCGTGTTGTGGTTGCACACGTACTGAAGTTAGGCTGCGATTAGATAAACGCGCGGAATGGCAAATTTCTGCATTCCGCATTCCGCATTTATCTGCTTACCTTTGCGGAATTTTTGAATTTCTGCAAGTAAATTTAAGCTTTTGGTCAAACATCTCAGTTGCTGTTTGCGTTAACACGCAACATTTGAGGTCAGCAAGCTGGAAGTTGTCATCGTCACCCAAGCACGCACCATTCCGCAAAGGTGAGCAGATAAACGCGGAATGCGGAATGCAGAAATTTGCCATTCCGCATTTATCTGCTCACCAATTTCCGCATTCCGCATTTATCTAATCACAGCCTTGGAGTGAATTTGGGCATTTTACACAACACGCGTGTGTGCTGATATGTTGTACCTAGCTGGGTGATCTAGTATTTGAAAGGCAACCAGCGTGCGCACTTTCTATTTCACGCACCAACGTACATACATGGTACGTTTTTGTTTTGTGTATCGGTTCACCGTTTTGTGGTGTTTATCAGAGACGAAACGAGTGAAAAACATAATGTGTGGTTGTGCACGACTGTCACTTGAGCTGTTCCCCTCAGGGTAACTTCCGCAGTGCCTGAGAACAAAGTTCTGTCATGATCACTGTGACGGAACGATTTTTTGAAGCGCCAACTTTCACAAAGCTGTACATAAATTGCAAGATTCACTCACTTAGGCCGCATTCACAATGCAACGGATTAGCGGGTTAGCGGATTAGCGGGCCCGCTTTTCGCGCACGCTTTTGCATTCACAATGGAAATTGAAAAAGCGGATTAGCGGGTCAGCTAATTGGAGACCCGCTAATCCGCTAACCCGCTAATGCGCTAATCCGCAAAAAGTGTTTGCGCTCACAATGCACGTTGTCCGAGTTTAGGTGAAAAAGTAGATTTACTGAAAAATTTTGTTGTTTGTGTCTTTCTTTGTTCAACAAATGGCAAATTACACGCATCAAATCAATCAAATGTTGTTATTCTAAATGTTTCATTGGATTGCAGCATTTCCAACCAATAAACAGAAATATAGGAACACCGATCACGAAAATAGCACGAATAACACATAGGCGTATATTGGAGTGGTCAACTCAAGTGGTCGAATCACTTTGTCAACTTACATTGTAGATTCGTCAACTCACCCCTAATGCCATGTATTATTTCTCGCATTTATTTAGGACTGCTGTGAGTTGACGAAGTGATTTGACCACTTGAGTTGACCATTGTAATATTAGCCAAACTTCGACCACATGCGCCTCAGGCAGGACGCAGTGTTTTTATGCACGAACAAACCTTCGCGTGTGTGATAGCATAAGCAGGGACAGGGTTGGGCAAAAAAAAAAATTTTTTTTTTTTAAAAAAAAAATTTTTTTTTTTAAAAAAAGGTTTTTGAAAAAAATTTTTTTTTAAAAAAAAAATTTTTTTTTAAAAATTTTCGGGGGAACAAAATGTTCTAAAACGTCCAAAAATGGCCTTTTTGGGGGTTATTTTTTGTCATTTTTTCTCAAGGGTCGAAAAATTTTCTTCACAAAATCACCTTTGGGGCATGTATTTGGTACCTAAGATACCCCAAATGATGTAATAATACCTTCCCGTGATACATGGGACACAGTATGCACGTGCCTACATGGTACTTCGATGTCATACCCCATCAGGTCGGTCATATAGGACTGATTCAGCTACCCGACAAGTATTTCTGCAGCTTATATTCTCAATTCTGTGTGGTTTATGAGTGAATCTTGCTTATTCGGCCACAAACTGTTGTGTCCGATACCACAGAGCAGCAATCAGCGGTCCATATCAAGCACAGACTGTTGGATCGTACCGAAATGACGTAAACACCCTTGATAAGTGATGCAAACCAAGTCACAAAAGTGACTTGTCAATTAAAGTTGCATTTTTTCGCGATTTTGTGCGTTTTTTAGGCAAATTTGGCAAAATTTCCCCGTATCTCAGACTTTTTAAAAAAAAAAATTTTTTTTTAAAAAAAAATTTTTTTTTAAAAAAAAAAACTTGTTTAAAAAAAAAATTTTTTTTTCCAACCCTGAGCATAAGCACTGCACTGTCTAGTTTAGCGCAACACAGACTTGCAGTTTACACGCTGCTAGGTTTATCACACACTTTATAGCACGATCGATGTAGAGCTGCGAAGCGCAGCGGCAGCGTGCTGGCCTGCTGAATAATAGGGCGCGTGTACGACACCGCCCATGGACATTACTGTACATTATCTTTTTCACTTTTTTGTTTTCATATGAAACCGTGTAAAAATAGTTGGCCGCTGTGGCAAAAATGTGAATGAGTTGAATTGCATTCTCGCATTGATTGTTCAATGCAAGTTATTTCTTCAGTGGCTGGCCGGCTGCCTTTACTTTCGCCACGATGCAAAGCCCGTCGGAAAAAACAGCAAGCACATTTTACAATACAGCATTTTGCAACCATGTCGTGTAGAGTCGAAACTGAACGCGATAATGATACCATACGTTGTAAAAAATCTCTTTTCCAAAAACATCAAACTGCAACAAAAACGTTTCCAATGAACGCAGGTGGTTAAGCTGCTCATGCATACACTTTTTTCATGCTCTGAAAATGTTTTTAAGGCAAATAATAAACTTCTGAACGTGCGCCTCCGGTGCTAATCCGCAAAAAAATAGAACCAGTTCTAATCGTGAAAAGCGGATTAGCGGGCCCGCTAATCCGCTAACAGGCTAATCCGCTTTGCATTGTGAATGCACACTGCGTGCAGCGGTAGGGATAGGGGTGTGAAAAGTTGCTCGCCCGCTAATCCGCTAATCCGCTTTTTGCATTGTGAATGCAAAAGCGTGCGCATCTCGCCCGCTAATCCGCTAATCCGCTTGCATTGTGAATGCGGCCTTAGTAGTCAATTTGGACTCTGCGTAATGCCACGCCACACCCAACCAGCCACACACTCGGCAAAGCCAGGGTTGGGCAAAAAACGTTTTTTTTCAAAAAATCGTTTTTTTTTAAAAAAAACGTTTTTTTTAAAAAAAAACGTTTTTTTTAAAACGCCCAGATGACCAAAATATGCCCCCCAAAAATTGGAAAACGCTCATGTTGGGAAGAAAACGTGGTTAAATGAAGTCATTCTATGTGTTCTGAGGCAAAATAAACAGGTTTCAACCCTTTTCTAGCGAGTTGCTAAGATCCCATATCAGACCCGCATCGTGGGACCAACTTTGGCCGGGGTCATCACTGAAAGTCAAACTCCGTATATCGACGTATCTCGACAAAGTAAAAATTGGTCGAAAATTTTTTGAAAAAAATGGGACAAAAAATTGATTTTCCTTGATAATCAGGGTACTTCCCTGAAAAATCAGGGAAAATCAAGGAAATTCAGGATTTAAAAAAAAACGAAAAACGACCCAGGCGTTTTTTTTTAAAAAAAACGTCGTTTTTTTTAAGAAAAAACGCCGTCGTTTTTTTTGCCCAACCCTGGGCAAAGCATGTTGATCCAGCTGAGGGGAAACGCGAAACTCGTTATTCTCTGTTTATTTGTAACAAGTGGTGACGACGACACGCTCGCGAAACTATTATACAGCACGCGTACTGTAGCTCAGTTTGTTTGCAAGCATGTCGTAGGGAAAACATGTCAATATCGCGCGTGTGAACACGCAAACAGTTTACAAACTTTTGCTCACTTTGGTCTGCACCAGTTGTAAACAAGCTGCTGACTCATAAAAACAGGTTTGTTTCACAAGCCTCGCGCAAAAACTGCACATAATAATGCAATGTATACCGATGAAAATCGTTTGCTATCGCACATATATCATGGGGACTGCATCTAGGTAGTAGAAACATCAGTTTCATCCACACAACGTTACTGGTGCGTTGTTTTAACAAAACCCCAAAAAGTGGAGAAACAGAGCGGAAGCAATCGTTTAATGTTTCGATCATAGTTGAAACCATGCTACTTATCATGATTGCGCAACGCGCGGGGGCATGCACATCCGTTTGGATAATTGTATATAAGGAGTTATTATTTCGCTCGAGCTCTCATTCTGAGAGGTTGTGTGCCGAACTTTACTGCAATTGCCCTGAGTTTACATCCTACGCTACACCTTTAACGCTATCATTGTCCTGCCAAGCCACAAGGTCCAGCCCCTCTCAATTGCTCCGTCGTTGCTCCCAACTCATAACCCTTTCACAGTGATGCTGTCTCTGCTTGTAGCCCTGATAATCTTCCAAGGCTTCGCTTTCTTCGATGACCGGGCCCGGGCTGCTTATTTGCCAAAAATGATGCGCGATGGTCCGAATATGGATGGCGCCCCGCTCACTCCACCACGACACGAAATGCAGCCAAAGGTACTTGGGGATGAGGCTAATTAGTCTCCTTGATGTTGAAGACTGCCTAATACCGTAAAGTGGTTGACGCGTGGAATACTCAGAGTTTCGAACGCACATGCGCAAACAATCGGAATCCGTTTTTTGCACTCCAAGAAATGTTATGCGTCAATGACTCTATGACAATCACATGTGTCAACCATTTTACAATTAGTCTACGCATTGGGATTCGCTTCGACATAGGTTAGGTTAAATTTGACAGCAAAACATAACCGAATCCACGGCTTATAATGCTACAGTCAAATGAAATCACATTTATTATTCTCGCGCTGGGGCACATGTATTGTTGCTTGATTTTTATGACAAGACTTGGCGACTTGGCTTGACGACAGTACAATTAGCCCAATCCATTCTGTTGTGGTGCATGTAGACTGATGGTCGTCTTTGTGAACCTTCGAATACCGTTGGTGCACCAGGACATCGTCAGTGAACATATCTGCAAGGAGCCCGTGTGCTCCCCAATACCATCGTAAATTGATGAAAGACCAATCCAAAAATTTTTTCCCAGGTCAACCAACCTGAAGATGCTGGACCGACATACCGCAAGGCCACGGCACTGTCCCGAACAACCGATCACAGCTAAACTGTGCACATGTCTTTAAAGATTGTTTCTGGTTTTCTTCATTTACAATGACTTTTTATTGCCTTTCCGTTATTAGTTAACAAATATTACATAATAGTGTAGATATCCTTCTACACGGTGAAGCCTTTTTCATATCGTTGCTTTTTTCCAATATCCGGTTGCGTGACCAATCACATGCAAATGTCTAGGCTGGTTTACGTCAACTAAATGTGAACCAAGCTTTATAATTCGGGCGATACGGTTATTTTACAAAATGCCATTTCTTACATTGAATTCATAACCTGGTAGCTATTTTAGGCGGGCTTCACAATATGCATGCACGTTTGTGCGTCAACATGTATAGTGTTGAAATATAGCCAGGTAGAATGACTGGCAAACGCGCCTGCATTGTGAATTCGGCCATATCAAACACAGTACAGTTTTCACGAACTATGCTTGTCACACGTTACATCTTCATGATTTCAGTATTTGCACAAAGGAATTCATCTCAAATTACTAATTTTCATTGGTCGATATAATCAAACTTGGTGATCGAATGTGACTTGCCTTGGTAGCTCGTGAGTCTTGCATTAACAATGTCAAGAAATTTACTGGAGCCACTAATTTCGTCCAGCTTATTATGGTACATATGTAGTTATTCATTTTAGGTCGGGGAACATCTTTTACGCTGGACGAAATTAGTTGCATCACAAAATTTCTTGACATCCTTTACTCAAAAAAGTCTCGTGGCCAAGGCAGGGGGGCACTTTCTATTTCAATTGTAACGAGTTACGGTTGATTTTTGAATTGGTCATATCATTCGATATCGTTGTTTCTGTTTTTTCGACCAGCGTAAAAGTTGTTCACAATGCACATGGGAGCAACTTTCACGCTGGTCGAACTAACACAAACAATGAGATCGAAAGATATGATAAAACCAAAAACTTACAAATTGTAAGTTTTTATAATTGTACGAAATAGAAAGTGCCCCCTGGATCAGATCCGATCCGATTACCAAGTTTGATATCGCTCATTGTCTAAAAAATTGTAACTTGATGTCTTTATTTGTTTCGTCTGGCTTGCGCATGTTTTGACGCACCTTACTTCGAGTAAAGTGACTAGTAATCTTGATGCTGTTTCTATTTTCTTATAGTTGCTCAGTATAATATCAGTTCCGGTGTTTTCTCGCTGCGAGCAGAGTAAAAAAAACAGATTTTTTAACCGACTCTATTGAAAAAACTTTTTAATTTTTTTTGCAAATCACTTTTTTATTCTGGACCACCCAAAAATTTGGTCTCCAAAGAATGAAATCAGTAGCTGAATACTCATGTTAGGTAGTTAGATATGTTTTGAGGGACACAAGAGAGAACCTTTCCACCGACTTATATGTTTGCATCGATCAGCTCCGATGTAATCCCTTCAATCATGACTGATACACTCGAAGGGCAAAGTAGACTTAGTTTTAAAAACAAAAAAGTGGCCAACTTTTATTTTAAAGAATTATTTTCTAAAAATTTCTTCGAAAGATTTTTTTACCTTTCTTCAATACAACCCTGGTTGCGACTGCTATGCATGCGTATACATAATGCATTGTACATTTATGTAAAATGCCTGGAAACAATAAAGTTATATGTTGCATTCGGTCAAAAACATTTATTCGTGGAAAGCGCGCACTGAGAGTCTTGACAACTACAAAATAAAAATTACAAAGAAATGACAAAATGTTAGAAAGCGTTGATCAGGCTGATCAAATACTCACTGCAAAACGCGCTTCCAGCAGTCGAATTCTTCTCCAATCATTCCCTGGCACTTGTGACTGTACTGCCATACTGTAGGTGCCATACTGTAATGATGTTCCCAATCACGGGGGTAACCAGGGTTGGGCAAAAAAAAAGGTTTTACAAAAGGTTAAAGGTTTTTTAAAAAAATACAGCACTGTCCTTCAGTGAAACATTGTTGTGTGCATATACAAACCTGTCAGCAGAGTTGGGCAAAAAAAGGTTGTTGAAAAAAAATTTTTTAATTTTTTCGGGGGAACAAAATGTTCTAAAACGTCCAAAAATGGCCTTTTTGGGGTCATTTTTTCTCAAGGGTCGAAAAATTTTCTTCACAAAATCACTTTTGGGGCATGTATTTGGTATCTAAGATGCCCCAAATGATGTTATTATACCTTCCCGTGATACATGAGACACAGTACGCATGCACTTACATGGTACTTTGATGTCATACCCCATCGGGTCGGTCATATACGACTGATTCAGCGACCCGACAAGTATTTCTGCAGCTTATATTCTCAATTCTGTATGGTTTACGAGTGAATCTTGCTTATTCGACCACAAACTGTTGTGTCTGATACCACAGAGCAGCTATCATAGGTCCATAACAAGCACAGACTGTTGGATCGCATCGAAATGGCGTAAACACCCTTCATAAGTGATGCAAACCAAGTCACAAAAGTGACTTGTCAATTAAAGTTGCATTTTTTCGCGATTTTGCGCGTTTTTTAGACAAATTTGGTAAAATTTCCCCGAATCTGAGACTTTTTAAAAAAAATTTTTTTTTTAAAAAAATTTTTTTTTAAAAAAAAACTTGTTTAAAAAAAATTTTTTTTCCAACGGGGGGTAACGGTAGTTACCCTCCATCCATATATCTTGGTTGGGAACCGAACGATCGCGTTTTGGCGTTGCAGGGTTTGTAATATGTCTATCGGAAGGACAGTTCGATAGGATGAGAGACCGCGGATTTTTTTTGAAATTCTCAAGTGAAACATCACCAGGCTGGATTTAGTCGTTTTTGCCTATACCTTGTGTGTTAAAAACTGGCGCGGTGGCGTGTTACAGATTTTTGATGATGTTTTGACTGTTGGAGTGACCGTGCAGCCGTTACAGATTGCTGAAAATTTCGGCTCGATCCACCCAGTAGAAAGGTGTTTTTCAGCCGCATGGAAAGTTTGCGTTTCCGGCGGCTACATAAAGTGGGACATTTCACAACTGTGCTAAGTAACCTGAATCAGGCCGGGTAAGTCGTATATTCGATTTGTCCAGTGGTGGGGGCGTCGGCAAAAGACGTACCATAAATTAATATGATGTGTGCGAGAAAACGGTAGGTGATGGTTCACTTTAGTTTTTGGTGGTTGGTCGGACGTAAGGTATAAGCCAAGGTATACGGAGGGTAACTACCGTACCCCCGTGATTGGGAACATCATTACAGTATGGCACCTACAGTATGGCAGTACAGTCACCAAACGCCAGGAGTGATTGGAGAAGAATTCGACTGCTGGAAGCGCGTTTTGCAATGATCAGCCTGATCGACGCTTTCTAACACTTTGTCATTTCTTTGTAATTTTTATTTTGTAGTTGTCAAGACTCTCAGTGCAAATGGCTCGTGTTGGTGAAGTTTGCTAATACATATACTATTACCATAATGTAGAAGCAGTGAGTAGAGTAGAGTTGCAACACATGCTACTGATGTGCATGATAGCAGGTGCTTCGCCAGTCACGGAATATAATTCCTCGTGTAGAAACTTACAAGCGCCCAAGTATTTAGCCTTGTAGCAGTCTGAGATTGTGAAACAAGAAGAGGGAATGCGAAAATAAATTTGAAAATTCCCAACGAAACACCGAAATTGCGCTGAAACCAACCAACGTCAAAGGTCAAATAATGCAGAAAAATATGTTCTGTTGCACACGCACAACGTCACGCAAAATATGGCAAAAAAACCCCGAAAATTTCTGTGAATACTTAGGGTGGCCCAAAAGTAGCTACACTAGGTTAAGGATGACGTGTGGGAAACTCTTACGAAAAGGTTTCAAATAGGCTAAAAATTGGGTAACGGGGGTTTTCGAAAATAATGGGAATGGGAATCCGAAAATACTCTCAATTTTTAGTCCGGGTGTTTTGGGTCCAAGAAATCGCAGGGCCAAATTTTTGGACCCAAATCTGACGGGTCCTGTGTGGACTGGAAGTCTGCTAGCCAGCGCAACGTGTAGCGTGTAGCGTGCAAAGCAGTGTGTGTCTGCACGGTTGCATGGGTATTGGTCGCACAATGACTATATGAGAATCCATCCCCCTAATTTTCCTGCATTGAAAAGGCGGATATTTGGCATTTTTTTTAAATTGGACCAGGTTTTGACAAGAACTTTGTATGCTCATCAATGAGAAGAATGAGAAACACACGTGTGCAGAAGTTTCACCCTGAATTCTGCGCAACCGAAATGGTTCGGGCTCGGGTTACTGTAGCCACGTGTTACATGCTTATGTGTGAAATCGATACACACACACACACACGTTGATCACTCCCGATAAATAAACCGGGAAAAGAAAGAGAAAATAACTCCTTGTCAAAACCTGATTCAATTTGAAAAAAATCGCCAGAAACCCTCCTTGCCGATGTAGGAAAAATATATGGGGATGGATTCTCATATAGTCATTGTGCGACCAATATAAGTGCAACTTTGAGCCGCAGCCAGACCGCGTTCCCGTAGCTCAGTTGGTAGAGCAACTGGCTGTCCAGGCCTGGTGGCTGGGAGGTCGGAGGTTCGAGTCCTTGCGGGAGCATACGTTTGGTGTGGCGGTTCAGAGTTCACACCTGTTTCTTGGATCCAAACTGTGAGGACTAAACCATACAGGTCATTTGCGGATTCCGCCATGTCCCGTTACCAAATTTTTTGACTATTTGATGCGTTTTCGTGAGAGTTTCCCATCCTTAACATAGTGCAGTTAATCTTGGAACACCCTATTCATGTTGCAAATAAAGTGTCACTGAAAAACGTGTCAAAAACAGCTGACATATTCTCTGATCACCCTATACCTAAATGGGGTAGTCAAGCCAACTCAAGTCCATAAAGAATATTCAGTGGTCAGACCATAACTTCCGCATAATTAATAATACTGGGTGATATTTTCGAAACGGTGTAAAGGTGAGTTGGGTGTAAAGGTCGGTGTAAGCTCAATCGAAAGCTCGGTCGGTGTCAGCTCGGTGTAAACATGAAACATTGCCTGCTGTTAACGTGGAATGTTTCATGTTTACACCGAGCTGACACCGACCGAGCTTTCGACCGAGCTTACACCGACCTTTACACCCAACTCACCTTTACACCGTTTCGAAAATATCACCCACTGTCTGAATAATAATAATAATAACTTCTGTCTGATAAAACTGCCTGGTCATTCACGTCTCAATGGGGATAATATAAAAGTGGTTTGAAGGCAGCCGGTTTGAAAAAGTTCACAAAATAAACAGAGATAATATACATAGAAGCAGTGGTTTTTTATAAAAAAAAATTATAAAATTTCTTAATTTAGAATCGTTCCAAAAGTTAAAAAAGTCAAAATTATTTCAAAATTCGAAAAATTCTCTCTCTTTTTGATAGAGAAGTGCTATTTTTGCATAAAAAATGCTACTGTTGACATCACGTGACCGTACCATAGTCGTATTGAGTACCACCAGCAATAATTTCACCCAAATTTGCCGTTTTGAGTGTCACAAAGCAAAACCAAGGCACCCACACCCAGGGTTGGGCAAAAAAACGACGGCGTTTTTTCTTAAAAAACGACGTTTTTTTTAAAAAAAACGTCTGGGTCGTTTTTTGTTTTTTAAATCCTGAATTTCCTTGATTTTCCCTGATTTTTCAGGGAAAGTACCCTGATCATCAAGGAAAATCAATTTTTTGTCCCATTTTTTTTCAAAAAATTTTCGACCAATTTTTACTTTGTCGAGATACGTCGATATACGGAGTTGACTTTCAATGATGACCCCGGCCAAAGTTGGTCCCATGATGCGGGTCTGATATGGGATCTTAACAACTCGCCAGAAAAGGGTTGTAACCCGTTTATTTTTGCCTCAGAACACATAGAATTACTTCATTTAACCACGTTTTCTTCCCAACATGAGCGTTTTCCAATTTTTTGGGGGCATATTTTGGTCATCTGGGCGTTTTAAAAAAACGTTTAAAAAAACGATTTTTTGAAGAAAAACGTTTTTTGCCCAACCCTGCCCACACCCACACCACCTGGGGGAGGTGTACGGGTGTGTATCTGACGACGACTGGTTCTCATTGACCAAAGGTATTGTTTTCGTATCACCAGTGCTTTATATGCACTTGGTACCCATTATGGATCAATAATACCACTATTTTTTGCTTCAGCGTTCTTTTTTTCGTTTAGGGCAGTTTCTGGCTGGAATAAAAAAATTTAAATAAAAATGTTCTTTTTAAATGGAGTTCTAATGAAAAAAATTCCATCAACCACTGCATAGGGGCATTGGTCGCACAACGACTATATGAGAATCCATCCAAAATTTTTCCTGAATTGACAAGCCAGAAAATTCAAATTGACGTTGCGCGGCAACGTGTAACCACACATAAAGTATGCAGTAACCGAAATGTTTCGGAGATTAAGAACGTGGTTGAGTGGCTAGTTTATTTTCGGATGAAAATGTTTCGCAAGAGATACAAATAGCTCAGTGGTTAAGCATGGCTCATCCTTGGAATCCTGAAAATCCAAGGTTTGTTTTGGATGGATTCTCTTGTGGTCATTGTGCGACCAATACGTTGAAGTAAAAACATGCACTTCATTGCTAAACATAATGTAGATATCCAGCCGCGCTGACATAGAAGGCCGGCTCATTCTCTCCGACCATGCCCAGACGACAATCAAGTGTGTACGGATGATGGCTGAAATAATCGCATTTTGGCCATGTATCAGGTGTGGAACCGAATTGATATAGAATCTGAGGCTGGTGTGCCCTTTGCTGCCATGGATTTGGCAGCAACATGGATGGAAGTGTCACATCTCGAGATTTAACTCTGTGTGTGTGTGTGTGTGTGTGTGTGTGTGTGTGTGTGTGTGTGTGTGTGTGTGTGTGTGTGTGTGTGTGTGTGTGTGTGTGTGTGTGTGTGTGTGTGTGTGTGTGTGTGTGTGTGTGTGTGTGTGTGTGTGTGTGTGTGTGTGTGTGTGTGTGTGTGTGTGTGTGTGTGTGTGTGTGTGTGTGTGTGTGTGTGTGTGTAGCACATAATAATTTCAGAATTTTAGTGGGACGCGTATAAGCACCATTCCGAACCTATACGTATACTTGTACCAGCGTTACTTTAGGATCAATTCAGGAGAGATGTTAGTTCGCTGTTCGTTGCAAAACTGCGTATCGCGCAGACTTTATCAAATTGCTTCTACACGCGGCACTAAAATTCAAAGCCGGCGAAAGTCATTCAAACCCGTTTCTGCTTTGTGTACAGTTGATGAAGCTTCATTGCTTGGTATTCATAATATTAATACAAGCGGAACGGATTGCTTGATATTCTGAAATTCTTAAACGTCGCCGTGAATTGTGCTTTCCACGGGAAGCCGGCATAACTTTTGCATTTTTTCACTGAGGGTCAAACTTCAACCTGGCCGTGAAACATCAGGAAGCAACGAATCGACTCTCCAAGTCAGAGTCGAGTAACACGATATCCCACCTTTCTTAATGTGCACTGCCCCCAAGATTACGCGAGGTCGATGGGTTGTTGACCAGCAGCTTTAAGGGGTGCTTGTTCCAAAAGTGAAAAATTTCCCATAAGATTTGTCGTGTGTGTGTGTGTGTGTGTGTGTGTGTGTGTGTGTGTGTGTGTGTGTGTGTGTGTGTGTGTGTGTGTGTGTGTGTGTGTGTGTGTGTGTGTGTGTGTGTGTGTGTGTGTGTGTGTGTGTGTGTGTGTGTGTGTGTGTGTGTGTGTGTGTGTGTGTGTGTGTGTGTGTGTGTGTGTGTGTGTGTGTGTGTGTGTGTGTGTGTGTGTGTGTGTGTGTGTGTGTGTGTGTGTGTGTGTGTGTGTGTGTGTGTGTGTGTGTGTGTGTGTGTGTGTGTGTGTGTGTGTGTGTGTGTGTGTGTGTGTGTGTGTGTGTGTGTGTGTGTGTGTGTAGCACATAATAATTTCAGAATTTTAGTGGGACGCGTATAAGCACCATTCCGAACCTATACGTATACTTGTACCAGCGTTACTTTAGGATCAATTCAGGAGAGATGTTAGTTCGCTGTTCGTTGCAAAACTGCGTATCGCGCAGACTTTATCAAATTGCTTCTACACGCGGCACTAAAATTCAAAGCCGGCGAAAGTCATTCAAACCCGTTTCTGCTTTGTGTACAGTTGATGAAGCTTCATTGCTTGGTATTCATAATATTAATACAAGCGGAACGGATTGCTTGATATTCTGAAATTCTTAAACGTCGCCGTGAATTGTGCTTTCCACGGGAAGCCGGCATAACTTTTGCATTTTTTCACTGAGGGTCAAACTTCAACCTGGCCGTGAAACATCAGGAAGCAACGAATCGACTCTCCAAGTCAGAGTCGAGTAACACGATATCCCACCTTTCTTAATGTGCACTGCCCCCAAGATTACGCGAGGTCGATGGGTTGTTGACCAGCAGCTTTAAGGGGTGCTTGTTCCAAAAGTGAAAAATTTCCCATAAGATTTGTCGTGTGTGTGTGTGTGTGTGTGTGTGTGTGTGTGTGTGTGTGTGTGTGTGTGTGTGTGTGTGTGTGTGTGTGTGTGTGTGTGTGTGTGTGTGTGTGTGTGTGTGTGTGTGTGTGTGTGTGTGTGTGTGTGTGTGTGTGTGTGTGTGTGTGTGTGTGTGTGTGTGTGTGTGTGTGTGTGTGTGTGTGTGTGTGTGTGTGTGTGTGTGTGTGTGTGTGTGTGTGTGTGTGTGTGTGTGTGTGTGTGTGTGTGTGTGTGTGTGTGTGTGTGTGTGTGTGTGTGTGTGTGTGTGTGTGTGTGTGTGTGTGTGTGTGTGTGTGTGTGTGTGTGTGTGTGTGTGTGTGTGTGTGTGTGTGTGTGTGTGTGTGTGTGTGTGTGTGTGTGTGTGTGTGTGTGTGTGTGTAATGTTTGCAAACTATTTCCTGCTGCAATAAACAGTGATTTACGGTAACATTGCTCTGACCACTCACTTTCAACTTTTGGAAGATGGTCCTCCTGGGCAGAGGCCAACCTATGCTCCAATAACTGAAAACCCGCCCATACTAAAGTCGGTTTTGACCTTTAGAGGTTGCCCGCCTTGGACTGGACGGCACAAGAAATATTTATAAAACGAATACCAGGTCAGGAAACCCCAAGATTTTTTAGCTCACAATCCATTTTGATTTTTTTTTTGAAGATGTTTCCAATCGAAACCTACAGTATATATTTTAGCCCACTATGCTAATTTTTTCTCTTTCGACCGCATGAAAATCAGCTCGCCGCCCGCCGATGACCAGGATTTTCTGCCTCTAAAAAACTAAATTGACTAAAACTAAAAACTAAATTACATATTGTATAGTCCATGCAAATGTCGACACCTTTTTTCTGAAGCCGGCTTGGCCAGATCCAATAATGTTCCGGTTCCACGTATTTCGAAAGCGAAAGAAACAGAAACGCAAGTATATTTCCACCTCGGTGTCTAAATTCCCTTTTGACTCCCAAACCATTTTGTGCGTTGAACAACATTGCTGTTCGCGTAAGCACGCAACACGTTTGAGGTTGGCCAGCTGGAGCTTGTCATCATCTCTCTCGGCACATTCTCTTTCTTTCGTTTTCGAAATTCGTAGAACCGGAACATTACTGGATGTGGCCAAACCAGCTTCAGAAAAAAGTGTCTCACGGGCACTTCGATCGGATGGAATATGTATGCCATATTCTGCTTCAGTCACTAACACAAAACTGCCACAGGCCCAGTTTTCGTGACACAGCAGTGCACAGCCAGCACGGGTCGTCGTCACACGCTTGAACACGGCCGCGTCGATTAAATTGGTGTCAACGCCGACAACACGAAATCGACTGATCGTGGTGACACCTGCAGAAAACGCGCTTATATTACAGTGGTCAACTGAAGTGGTCAAATCACCACTCACATTGTGGAGTAGTCAACTCACCCAATGTCATGAGTTTCTTACGCTCATTTTTGGGGCTGCTGTGTGTTGACGAAGTAATTTGACAACTGTATTAGCCAAAAACCGTCGCGGGGGCCGCGCCTTGCCGGCGCCACTGAACTCGACACGGCGCTATGCTTTTTCAAGCATCTATACGATTGTTCGTCAAAAAAATAATTCACAAATTTGTAAATAAATCATCACGAACGATATTCGCACAACGACGTCCAGGCAGTGTTCGTGCACATATCGTTTGCGAAGCCGAAATAACCGGCAGCCGCTCGGTATACGGTCATACACGTCGTGCCCGAGTAGTACGGAGCTTGCCAACCGGGATAGTTGTCCCAGTAGGTGGTATACGCTGCAACAAATGTCAATTCTTTGAGATATTTTGCAACTCATTACCAAGGAACTATACGTGCTGTATACCATATACTGTAACTGAGCAATGACGCAGCCATGGGGCATCGTTTTCATTCTTACAGTATATGCGTTATGTATGTGTTACCCTCATCAGTCGTGTTATTTCCATGCGTCGTAATGTTGTTATGGCTGATGACTGCTGACAAAACTGGCTGACGCAACTACCCACACGGAAATACTTCCGTGTTCTGTGATTTTCAAAATTACCTGAAACGCGGAAGTACTTCCGTGTTGCGTGGCTTTTTATCACTGAGACCTTCCCTGTTCAACCTACATACAGGTCCGCTCTGACCAACCAGTCATATTGCCTGGCACCGGTCCATAGTACTGGCCCTTGTACATCAGGTACCAGCCGGATCGTGAAGCATAACCATGTGTCGACCATTTCGTTGGGTTCGGGTCACTGCGGCCCATGCCCACCCACATACGAAGACCGCCCTGAACGAGAAAGGGCGAGGTCATACGTGGGGTGCAGATATTCACGTACATAACGGTGTGGGCGTCATTTCACACTGAGAAGGGCAGTTCTGCACAAGTTTTTGCTTCACGTGTGTACATTAAGTGTGCAAGTGTATTGTCGCGGCCCAATTGAAGCCAGAATTTTCACACAAAAAAGTTATCCATGTATATAATACATTATATGTATATTAGCGTCCACAGCACTAACCAATGGAGCGATATAATTTGCCTCAATAGCTTGCATCAAACTTTGCGATGTCGGCATGGCCAGGTGTCCGTTGGGCAGATGGGTGCAGGATGCTTCGCCGGTGGCGAAGTCGCCGTTGGATCCTCTGCACAGTGGTTAATAAAAAAAATTTTATTCGGGCCCCATTTTTAAAAAATGTTTTATTCCAGCCAAAATCTGCCCAACACGATAAAAAATGAGTGCTCAAGTCCAAAATAGGGGTATTTTTGTTACATAAAGTGTTCTAAGTGCATATAAAGCACAGGTGATACGAAAACCATGCTATCCAATGATCGATAAGTGCCAACCATACTCAGGTACACACCCGAACGCCTCCCCAGGTGGTGCGGGTGTGATGGTATGGCTTTCTGATATTCGGGGTGGGAATTTTGGGTGAAATTATTCGTCTAGGTACACGACCAATGCAAATAAGCTGCACATAGTGTGAACTTAGAGTGAATATTACATCGAATCACCCCTTTCAGGTCTGGGGCATGGATAAATAAATGCCCACCCAGTCACGTCCCATGTAAAACATGTCCTTTTATTGCTCGAGTCTTGGAAACCTACCTACGCCGATAGAGCCCCCGGGGCTGTATTCGGAAACGTTTTGGAATAGAGCCAGAGAAGGGCTCTGTTTTGGGGGCTGTATATGTAAAACTCAGGTATTTGTGTGTGTGTACGTATAGTAACGTAGGTAGCCTTATGTGCCATACCTGACAAAACATCGGTTGTTGAACTTGAATTTCTGCGTCGTGGCTAGCGCATCGCATGCCGCTGCCAGGGCGTTGTGCTGATCATCAATTGGGCCTGTATTGACAACAGCCAAGGTTTGAATTTTGAGTTTTTTATCAAGAAATCATCTTCGCAATCAAAATGACGCTATCATGCAGGCAGGCACAGGGTTGGGCAAAACGAAATTTTTTATTCCAACCCGGTGTATACCCCATCAGATACGGTCAGAAACGACTGATTTAGCGACTAGAAAAGTGTTTCTGCAGCTTTTGTCTGAATTCTGTGCGGTTTATGAGTAAATCCTGCTTATTCGACCACAAGCTATTGTGTCTGATACACAGAGCAAGAATCATTGGTCTATGGTATGTCAAACACAGGCTGTTGGATCGCGCTGATGTGACGTAAAAACCTTCATAAGTGGTGCAAACCTTATTAATTAAAGTAGCATTTTTTTGCGTTTTTGCGCGTTTTTTGCAAATTTAGCCAATTTTCACCGAACCTGAGACCTTAAAAAATTTTTTCAAACTTGTTTAAAATTTTTTCCTACCCTGGGTAGGCACAAGTCTGCAAACAAATGGGAAACCGACCAGCGACTGTTGGTGATGCCAGAACCAGGAGCGCAACTGCAGCACAGACAGACACAAGAGGAATGTACACCATGCCGATTTATTATTGTGGTATGAATGTATGTATGTTGACCCTCCAACGAAAACTGCAATGAAAAAAACAGTTGCCACACGACCTCGAGTCAGTTCTGATACAACCAGAGTTTCAATATTTCAACAACGACTGCCGGCTTCGTATGTAGACATACAGTATGCATCGGGGAGCTAGCATGGTAATGCTAAGCAACATATATGGTTCATTCCCTTTACGCGGACTGCAATTTTCGACGTCCCACTATTTGAACGAAATTTAACTTTAGAGTCCCACTTTAAATTGCACACAACCTGTGCAACAACCTGTGTCAGCCGCCACGCTCCCCACAAAATTTCATCCCGTTGCGTGCCTGCACGCGTGATTGCAGGCTTAGGGTGGAATTTTCGAAATGGTGTAAAGGTCAGTTGGGCGTAAAGGTCGGTGTAAAGTTCGGTCGAAAGCTCGGTCGGCGTAGCTCGGCCTTTACACCCAACTGACCTTTACACGGTTTCGAAAATATCACCCTTAGTTGTTGTTGAAACTTCTGTCAAAACGTTCTTTCCTTTTTTTCACAAAAGACCAGTCAGGGCCGAGGCGTTACTCGGCACCAAAAATGTTAATATAGGATATAGGGTTTTCGTACCCAAACAAACACGATAGTGCTATCGTCGACTTCATAGCTCCACGCCGTCTGGGGCTGGTTTCAGATCATGACTAGGACTTTCCGCTTGTTTTCTTTGACTTGCATAAAAAGCAAATACTTATATTACCCTATTCTTTAATTCAGAGAGTGCTGTATGTGACGTGTAAAGTTAGGTGTTTGAGTTTTTCTATAGTTTTCGTTTCAGAAAAAGCTCAGAGTTTGTGTTTCGAAATGTTAATCATGGCTTCCTGAACCATCAACAGGACGATAATTGGCCAAGCATACTGTAAGAAAACTTACATACTGTATATGTTGCATTACTTGGACAAACAAACGGGTTTTATAACAAGTGAACCCCAACTTATGTATGTAGGTCAACCAAAAGGTCACAAATATTTTGATCACTCATTTCGCAGAGAGGGACTTTTGAATTTGAACCTTTACAGAGGTTGAATACTGAATTTGGATTGACAAACCATGGGGATTTCAAGTGGCAAAATTCGCTCAAGTCAAGGAGGATTTCTTAAGAGATGAAAAAACTTGATTTTCCACCATTTTCCGGTGGCTATAAGTGGAAAAAAATGGGATAACCTACACAAACATGAGCAGCTACCAGTCTGGCGATTGAACGTTGTAAAACAACGATACAAGAAAGAAAAATGCCCTACGGAGCATAAAAGAAATATGGTGCCCACCCAATACTAATGGACTGACATAAAAGAACGATCATATAGTTGATGTTTCATAAAATGCTAATGCTAGAACAAACATAAGCGTGTGTAAAATCCATACTTGATGCCCAACATCAGATTTTGAACCATATTTCCGGCGCGTGCTGTTTTGCCGCCAGAAGCTAGTTGAAAGAGTAAAATACTTTTCTGGTTCTGATCTGGTAGGTACTGGAATGTGGATACGTTGTTATGTTGGAACTGAACACAAAGCAAACAATCCAAACACAAAAATCGGACAGATGCGCTCTTAACTGCCACTTTTACTTGTGCAAAATTACGGAGTTGTGTATTTTTGTAAAATTAAAACATACAATCAATGTTCAAATAAAATCCTGCACCGAGTTTCGACATCGTCTAGGTACTGGTTCGAAACAAAAACAGCACGCACCCGGAATATGGTTCAAAATCTGATGTTGGGCATCAAGTATGGATATTACACACGCTTATGTTTGTTCTAGCATTAGCGTTTTATGAAACATCAACTGTGTGAGTTAGCTAGTATCGTTCTTTTATGTCAAGCCATTAGTATTGGGTGTGGGAACCATATTTCTTTTATGCCCCTTGTCATCTTTCTTTCTTTGTATGTACACGTGTATGTGTGTTGTCGTTTGCATCCATGGTGATTACAACCGTCTGCCATGAGAGATCGGTCGAAAAGTCAGATGCCAACGTTGTGCGAAGTATATACACTAATCCAAATTGGAAGGGCTGATTGATTACTGTAGTCCACTAGGAATCAGAGTCGGTGTGTCGGAAAAAAAGTCGGTGTCGGCACCGACGCTGCTAAAGCCCGTGTCGACACGGACGTCAGTGTCGGCGACCATAATATGGCGGTTTTTAAGTGTCGGTAAGAAATTTGCCCAAACCTTCACTGAAAATTTTACTAGTACACTGAGAGGCTTTTAAATTTTTTAGCTTCGACGGGTGATTTTTTCAAGTTATGCTTCGTCGTTATGCAAGAAACACGCAGTAATTGCCGTGTCAGCAAACTTTGTCAGCAAGAATGTTGCTAACACGCCTGGATCGATTTTGCGTGTATTGGTCGCACAATGACTATATAAGAATTCATCAAATCAATCCTTGATTTTCACGTTCAGTCACTCTTCCACTGTGCTATTTGTGATTCTCACAAAACATTTTCAGCTGAAATAACTCAGCAGATCAACCACGTTGCCCCAGGCCTGAAACACTTCTCTTTACTAGACTGCGATCACGCAACGCAACGTCATTGCCCCGTCACCTCCCCTCCTCCTTCTCAAAAAAAATACCATTCTTATAATGTCTTTTTGCGACCAATACATGTGTATGCTGACAAGAGTGAAAAACGAATGGAAGACAAATTAGTACACGTACATAGATTGTGTATTATTGTCGCTCTTTTTGAAATACCCCGACTTATTTTTAGACTTAGGCTTAGGCTTGTAAACCAAAAAATAAGTTCTCCACTCGTTTGGGAGCACCAAAGCCGAAGCCTTAACATAAGTCGGATAATAGCAATAAGGACACAAATGTACACAATCTGACGTTATTATTTTCTCTTCCATTTTCATGTCAGCAAGTATTTTCGAACATCTAGCTAATTCTTGCTGACAAAGTTTGCTGACATGCCAATTACAGGAAAGGCGGCGCTGTAGATTAAGATACTAGAATACGAAATTTTGGTCAATGCGTTACTTTCTCTGGGAAATGGCGCCAGAAAAGGCCAAAAATCACACCTAACTTTTCTTCCACAAATGCATGCCCTCACGCAGACGCAGCCATGACCCACGGCATCAAATATCTAACACCATTGGTAACCTTTCAACAGCGATTTCAAGATCTTCGCGCCGCATCATGTGCCAAAAGGCAATCCCAAACACTGGCGCCCAGATGTCATGGGATGGAAAATTCTGATGTTTTACGCTGATCTATGGGAAGGCAGGGAATTTCTAAATGTGTCTTCGATTTTTCGGCGACTAATTCATTGCTCTTAAAACCAAAGTTGAAACCGCAATAATCCGATAAAGTAGCAAATTTTGAGTTAAAATTTCAAGCTTTTGACAATAATCAACCATCGTGGCCGGTGTCGGTAAAATTTGAACTGTTGGTGTCGGCCCGTTTTTTTGTTCGTGTCGGCACTTTCGAAAAAGCGTCGGTGCCGGTCTACATGACCGACTCCGATCCGTTATGACCCACCAGCCAAAAAACAGTAACATCACAGTCTGTCCCAGTTCCTGACAGACCTGTATGCTTTGCTTCATAGTAATATCGCACAATGTGGGACCACCATGACAATAGGTACACCACCATGGGTGTCACATCAAATATGTGATACCCAGCATCACGTCCCGGTACGCTGTGACACACTAGCTCGCGTGTGCCACAGCGTGCCGAGAAAATGCCAGATAAGTCTCCCCTCCCGCCGAAGTGTTTTTTAACAATCCTATGCGCCCCTAAACCTCTAAATCCGAAATGAATCCCAAAAAGCACACAGGGGCCTTCATTGGCATTTTCCGGTATACCTTTTTGCACACAACTTGCACGGAGCACCTGAATACAGCGAAGGGGGCTGTTGGAAAATCTAAATATAACGCTGCACGTTAGCACACATCGCCAGGCCACAACCTGTTATTCTGCTTTTTGCCCTTTTTTGGTTCGAGCCCAGCGTATTTGCTGGGCGTCCGTTTCGTGTTGTGAATTAACACTTATGCTCATCACTTAACGAATTCACAAAAATAGCGCTTTACACCATGCCGATCCTTTTATATGGAACCTCAAAATGAAAACAGTGTTGACAAAAAAAGCCTAAAAGATGATGACAAGTTCCAGCTGGCGGTGCCACGAGTGAGTGTAAAGAGAGCTATTCACCCAATTTTTGTAAAGGTGGAATTACGCCTTGCATATTTTGAGCTTGTAGACAATGAGGACAAATTTTTTTTGAGTCATATCGTGTGATAGAGGTGCGGCATTAATTTCAAGACCAGCGTAGAAGTTGTTCTCCTGCACAACAACGAATGAACAACTTTTAAGCTGGAAAAAAGCGAAATGTCGTAAAGCAATAAGAAAAAAAAAAAAACATATTATAAAAAATTGACCGGCCGGCCCCAAAATAAGATTAAAAGCTTATTATTTATTTGAGTTTTTGCACCTCCAGTGCCAGGTGAATGCAAACGCCCGCAGGCAATGTAGCAAATTCCTGTTTAGAAAAGAGAACGATGAAAAATCTAACGTGAATTGAAATCACGTGTGTGTTGATTGTTATTTGTTTTCTGCATCCATGGTGACGCCCGCCTGTCTAATATTGATCTACTCATGAAAAAGCGAGAAGCCAAAACAGATGTGCCAAGTACAAAGCACTAACCAAACTAGTCGTGCCCCTGCTTACCTGTGGATGATTGGTTTCTGAGGGCGCCGCCCGCTAAAACAATAGCAGCCTCACATTGTCCCAATGCAAGACCAGACATAGGGTGATACAAGACAATGGACCGATCCTGTATCAGTTTGCCTCGGGTACAGTTCCGCGCCCGCGCGCCCCCCCCCCCCCCCCCCGAAGGCCCGTTAGCATACCCAAAGCTACCCGTGTAATTTGACCTGTCATAGACGGCAGGCAGCGGTCAATGGAGTGAAGCGTGGTGGAAAAGAAACGGAAGATAACAAAGGGGAAACGGAGTTAAAAATAGGAGGGGGGAGAGTGGAAAATGGGCTTGAGAAGGTGGGACGGAAGGGAAAAAAGAGGAGGGGAGGTCAAGAAGGAGAAAAGGGAATCGGGAAAAGAAGGAAAGAGAAGAGAAAAGAGAAGGAAGGGCGGAACGGAGTTAAAAATAGGGAGGGGGAGAGTGGAAAATGGGCTTGAGAAAGGTGAGGGGGAAGGGAAAGAGAGGAGACTGGCCTGAGAAGGACGGAAGAAAAAAAGAGGGAGGGAGGTCAAGAAGGGGAAAAGGAGAATTGGAAAAAAGAAGGAAAGAAAAGAGAAAAAGAGAAGGAAGGGGAAAGGAAAGAAAAGGAGGGAAGGAAGGGAAAGAGAGGAGAGTGAAAATTGGAAAAAGAAGGAAAGAGAAGAGAAAAAGGAAGGAAGGGGTTGGGCAAGAAAGCAGCAGGAGCCAGCGTGACGCCGAAACATCGGACTTTGAACTTTGACGCTGAGCTTGACGGTGAGCAACACACTGACAGCTGTGCAACATTATACAGCACTGTCCGTTTCAGTGTAAACATTGTTAAGTGTAGCATATACAAACCTGTCACAGAGTTGGGCAAAAAAGGTTTGTTGTAAAAAAATTTTTTTAATTTTTTCGGGGGACAAAATGTTTCACTTTTAAAACGTCCAAAAATGGCCTTTTTGGGGGTTATGTTTTGTCATTTTTTTCTCAAGGGTCGAAAAATTTTCTTCACGAAATCTCGTTTGGGGCATGTATTTGGTACGTAAGTAAAGATGACCCAAATGATGTTATTATACCTTCCCGTGATACATGGGACATAGTATGCATGTACCTACAGTACATGGTACTTCGATGTCATATCCCATCAGGTCGGTCATATACGACTGATTCAGCTACCCGACAAGTATTTCTGCAGCTTATATTCTCAATTCTGTGTGGTTTATGAGTGAATCCTGCTTATTCGGCCACAAACTGTTGTGTCCGATACCACAGAGCAGCAATCATCGGTCCATATCAAGCACAGGCTGTTTGATCGCACCGAAATGACGTAAACACGCTTGATAAGTTATGCAAACCAAGTCACAAAAGTGACTTGTCAATTAAAGTTGCATTTTTTGGCGCCCCCTGTTTTTTTTTTTCGCTCTTTTTGGTCTTGGCTTTTCGTGACAGCAATTTTGCTCTCCCCCCATCAAAACACGGTACAGACGACCAGCGATGACGACTAAACAATTAGCTGACATTATTATTGGAATAGCTTTATGTCATGGTGCGGGCTTTTTTAAACTCGCGCTAATTTGAGCAAAACCGGTTCATACCAACAACGTGCCACTAAATGGAACTAAATGTTAGATGTTGTTCGTTTATCTATACTACTAAAACAGGAAGACGTATGTATGTATGTATGTATGTATGTATGTCTGTGGCTCTTTGGGAAAGGGCGGACGGGTCAATTTTCACCTGTAGCTTTGGGTAATACGCCAACGGCAGGGGTGAAAAAAAAAAATTTTTTATTAACGATCTTTTTTTTTTTAAAAAAAATTTTTTTTTTGATTTTTTTTTTCAAAATTTCTTTTTATTAGAAAAAGTGTCTAAGACAAACGACGTTTCAGGACAAATGAAATCGATCCAACATATTTTTCAAAAATTGAAAAATTTTCGCCTGAGACCCAACTTGTGCGGTGACACCCGGTAGTATTGTGACAATTCGACGGCCTCCTACCAGTCTGAGGTTGATGTTGACTAACGATGTTACTCTAATGTATTGTAGCATGCCGTACAACGTATTTTAATTCATCTAATGCCGTATATCTGACATACGACCATCAAAATATCGATTACAGCCCAAATCTTGCGTGTCAGATCGACTTTGCGCGCCCGGTTTTGCACCAGACCTATGTATATACATGTGTAGTAGCATGCAGTAGTACATTATCGGTGCCACATCACTATAAAAGACCAGCCCCGCGCATCCTGTACGGATTTGGGGATATTACAGGGCGCCGCAGGCTCTATTTTGGAAAATTTGTCCACAGGAAAAAAGTGCCACTATTTTTGGCCTAAAAAAACAGGATTTACATTTCAGCCCTTTTTGGGCAACTTTTTTAAAAAAAAAAAGACGTATGTATGTCAAAATATGTATTTATTATTTTAAAAAAATTATTTTTTAATTAACCACTTTTTTTTTGAAACAACCCTGCGCAGAGTGAAAAAAAAATTTTTTTATTAACGAGCTTTTTTTTTTAAAAAAAAAAATTTTTTTTCATTTTTTGGCGAAAATTTTTTTTATTAGAAAAAGTGTTGCAAACGACGTTTCAGGACAAATGAAATCGATCCAACATATTTTTCAAAATTGAAAATTTTCGCCTGAGACCCTACTTCGACACCCGGGAGCATCGGGAGATCGATGGTCTTCTACCAGTATGTATGTTGATGTATGACTATAACGTATGTTACTCTAATGTATGTAGAAAAAAAAAACACAACACCAAAAAAACACCCAAATGTCTGTGGCCCCCTCACGCCTAGCAGAATTTTTGTAGTAAGGGCGGACGGGTCAATTTTCACCGGTAGCTTTGGGTATGCTAACGGGTCTTCGGGGGGGGGGGGCACGGCATGGGCCCGGCGCTTGTAGCCGGGCCGTAGGCACGGGTCCCGTCTAGTAAATTACAATAAGGGGTAAATCGGTACACAATACCTTACACAATCATGACATCAAACCACGTCCACAAGACACTTGGCTTATGCAAATACATACCTCCTCAATCATAACTTTGATGTTGCCTGGATGGCAGTGCCGTGTGACATTCATGTTGTTGTGTGTCTTTGACAGACGAACAGCACCAATTCAGATTACAGACTATATATTGCCGAATTTTCGGAACTTAATAGTACCCTCGTCAGGGCTAAAAGCATGTGTGTATCAAATTTCATACTGCTGTATCAAATTTCAGAAACTGCTTCCTCCACCTACAGTACTACTTTTCTGTAGGTCGAACAGGCTCTATCCCTCTGACCATCAACTACCGTATACGCCCTTCGAATATGAAATTGTATGCGTGCGTGGGGGCGCGTTTCCGATGAAAGTTGTTTTTTCGCAAATTTACTGCAAGAAAAACTAAAAAAACTCATCATTTGATAGATTTGCGACTTTTGGGAGTGAAATTATTAAATAAAATGGGATGAAATAATCGTAAATGAAGTGGGATGAAATAATTTTCACTCTTGTCGGCAAAAATCCAGTCGGGTCAAAATCACACTTGTCTTTTCGGGTGAAACAGTCTGTAATGCAGTCATAAACCATCTCAATATTCAATTCAACTTCACAAAGGTGAAATAAACGTGACACAGCACAATCATTCTTGCGATCGTAAAGACGCAAAACAAGGCACTTGTTCGTTTTGTGAAGGGGAACAATTTCTTTGCGCCGGCAAATTTAGTGATATTGAACTCTGCCGCGAAATAACGGGGAATATAAAACTTATATTCAACTGCAGTCGTCATCGTAGTTACAGAGCGTGCTTGTACTCAAAGTTGATACGGCTCCATGCATGTATGGAATACGCTCTGTGCATCATATTAGGTTCACAACATTATATTGGACAAATAAGTCAATATTCAACAATTAACAAAACACGCACAGATACAATCACGTGCACCACAAAAACAATAATGCAACCAGAGACAGCAGTAATTGTAATGGACAGTACGTGGTTGGAGGATGATATTGCCGATTGGTTGCTCTGGCCCACAAAATGAAATCCACCAAAATTTTTTAATATCAGCAACCTGCCATGCGCTCACATTTGCACATAGAATACGTATGACGGCGCGTCCATGTAGAGGGTGCTGTTGTCGTTGTGATTTGTGATGCCCAACTGGCAGTCACGGTTGCCGACGTTGTAGCTGCAAAAAACAGGCACACTATCAGTGTCGTATGTCGGGTTCGGATGTCGAATGCAATGCAGTGCAATACTGATGTCCAATGCACAGCAATATGTCTTTAGTCCCTCGGAAACACGGCCAAACTTTGTGGCACAGGTTGGAGCTGCGCTCGTGAGAAAGAGAAGAATTGGCATGCGACCGAAATATGTACTCATCGTTCTCATGATCTCTGTTTGCCTCACAAGATCTCACTTTATGGGGCTAAACCAGTGGTGTCGTTGAGAAATCGAAATTTTCCCACACCCAGCCCAATTTTCGGGAAATTGCCCATACATACCCCCAAAAATCAAATTGCCATACCATCTCCAAAAACTCAAAAAATTTCCCATACCCGAGGGTGGGGTTTTTGAAAAAATGACCCCAAAAATCTTCTAAAAGTGCCAAGAATTGGTCCAAAAAGTGCTTAAAAGAGAGTTTTCTTGCGGAAGCAAGCGGTTTTTGACATTTTTGGACGAAGAATGGTCAATTTTGGTACTTCTCGGGGTCAAAAAGTCATTTGTTAAAGGGGCCGCGACATCATCATTTTTCACGATGCACCACCTGATTTTATGTCAGAAATTGAAAGACGATATCCTAAGGAACATGTCTTACGAAGACAACAACATTGACCCGCGCTGTTTTCAGCATGAAAATCACCCCCGAACATCGAATGTCAGGAACAAAAGTCAGTTTGCTGTAGTCGCTCGGCTGCTTGAAAATCAGGCATCGAGCTCAAAAAATTATGATATGGACTCGGTGCTTATGTAATATCTGCGAAACATTTTTCCGGCAACCAGCTCCAAGCACCTGTCGACGTTGCAATTTCTGTGGCAGCTGAAATGTTTCGCAAATATTACTTAAGCGCCGAGTCCATATCATAATTTTTTGAGCTCGATGCCTAATCTTCAAGCGGCCGAGCGACTACAGCAAACTGACTTTTGTTCCTGACATTCGACGTTCGGGGGTGATTTTCATGCGGGTCAATGTTGTTGTCTTTGTAAGACATGTTCCTTCGGATGCCGTCTTTCAATTTCTGACATAAAATCAGGCGGTGTATCGTGAAAAATAATAATGTCGCGCCCCCTTTAAAGGTGCTGGTCAACAACCCATGGACTTCGTTTAATCTTGAGGGCAGTGTACCTGAACAAAGGTGGAATATCGTGTTACTCGACCCTGACTTGGGGAGTCGATTGGTTGCTTCCTGATGTTTCACGGCCGGGTTGAAGTTTGCCCCTCAGTGAAAAAATTCAAAAATTTTGCCGGGTTTCTGTGGAAAGGACAATTCGCGGCAACGTTTAATAATTTAAGAATATCAAGCACCAACGTTTGTTTCATCAGTAGGATATACAGCTTTGCAGGAAACAGCTAGTATCCTGATGGAGAAGTCATTTAGTTCCAAAAACCTGGTGTTTTTTGGTCACCGTTTTCTTCGCCGATAATTTTAAGCATCTGCGATTGACCAGCAAATGTGTTGATCGGACACAAAAATCCTCTAACTAATTACTCTCTAATTACTGTGTACATAACCTGTGCTTTTGAGTTCTTTGCACCAAATACAGCTAACGCAATAATTCGGGCAACATGCGCAAGTCGGTCATTATGGGCGTGCGCGACACCAAAAAAGGCAAAACATTTTTGAGTGCTCGAATCTGCACGTTGCTTTTGAGCGCGCGCGCTGATAATGACCGACTTGCGCATGTTGTCCGAATTATTGTATTAGCTGTGTTTGGTGCAGAGAACTCAAAAGCACAGGTTATGTACACAGTAATTAGAGGATTTTTGTGTCCGATCAACAGATTTGCTGGTCAATCGCAGATGTTAAAATTATCGGCGAAGAAAACGGTGACCAAAAACACCAGGTTTTTGGAACTAAATGTTTTCTCATTTAGGATGCAAGCTGTTTCCTGCAAACCCGTATATCATACCGATGAAATAAATGTTTGTGCTTGATATTCTGAAATTCTTAAACGTCGCCGTGAATTGTGCTTTCCACGGGAAGCCGGCATAACTTTTGCATTTTTCACTAAGGGGCAAACTTCAACCTGGCCGTGAAACATCAGGAAGCAACGAATCGACTCTCCAAGTCAGAGTCGAGTAACACGATATCCCACCTTTCTTAATGTGCACTGCCCCCAAGATTAAGCGAGGTCGATGGGTTGTTGACCAGCAGCTTTAAGGGGTGCTTGTTCCAAAAGTGAAAAATTTCCCATAAGATTTGTCGTGTGTGTGTGTGTGTGTGTGTGTGTGTGTGTGTGTGTGTGTGTGTGTGTGTGTGTGTGTGTGTGTGTGTGTGTGTGTGTGTGTGTGTGTGTGTGTGTGTGTGTGTGTGTGTGTGTGTGTGTGTGTGTGTGTGTGTGTGTGTGTGTGTGTGTGTGTGTGTGTGTGTGTGTGTGTGTGTGTGTGTGTGTGTGTGTGTGTGTGTGTGTGTGTGTGTGTGTGTGTGTGTGTGTGTGTGTGTGTGTGTGTGTGTGTGTGTGTGTGTGTGTGTGTGTGTGTGTGTGTGTGTGTGTGTGTGTGTGTGTGTGTGTGTGTGTGTGTGTGTGTGTGTGTGTGTGTGTGTGTGTGTGTGTGTGTGTGTGTGTGTGTGTGTGTGTGTGTGTGTGTGTGTGTGTGTGTGTGTGTGTGTGTGTGTGTGTGTGTGTGTGTGTGTGTGTGTGTGTGTGTGTGTGTGTGTGTGTGTGTGTGTGTGTGTGTGTGTGTGTGTGTGTGTGTGTGTGTGTGTGTGTGTGTGTGTGTGTGTGTGTGTGTGTGTGTGTGTGTGTGTGTGTGTGTGTGTGTGTGTGTGTGTGTGTGTGTGTGTGTGTGTGTGTGTGTGTGTGTGTGACTCACGCAAAACTGGCGCACACCCAATTGTCCGCGCACGCCTTTCCACACAAGATCGCGCTTGACTTGATGCCCTGCTCGAACACTGCACCCGGCACCAGCACTCGGTCAACCATCGCCACTTGGAATACAGCTGATTGGGCACCTGGATTGCGCATATACAGGGTGTCTCAAAAGTCACTAACCGCTTTTGGAAATAAATGTGTAAATGACATTCAGCTTTGCTAAGAATTTGGCGGGGATTTTAGGCCTGTGAACAACGTTTTCGCTGGTCGACTAATTCGCGCGGCTCCAGCAAATCTCAAAAAACGTACATACAGATACTGTATAATTATTATGCATAAATCGCGCAAAGGCAGGACCAACTTTGACATCGACTACATTGACTGATCTAAATTTATGCGCTCGCAAACAAACTAAAGATATTCGCTATAGTATTTGTTGGTGAACGAGCACTCGTTGTCGTTCAAACCACCTTCAATCAACGGTCGCAGTGAATATTCCCAATACACATTCAGACACACGGTCAGCGTTGCCGACATAATAAAGGGTCGGTTGGGTGCGTAGTAGGTCAAATCGGTGTCATAACGTGCCCAGTGATTGTAGTAGCCTGGAAAGCGCGCTTTTTTGGTCACGCCCCGTTTTTTTCGTATTATATTGGCGACACAGATGCCGTCAACTCATATTCTCCACTTCTCTCTTCCAACGCCATCCCCAGGGTTGGACACAAAAAACGACGGCGTTTTTGTTTATAAATGACGTTTAAAAAACGCCTGGGTCGTTTTTGGTTTTTTAAATCCTGAATTCCCTCGATTTTCCCTGATTTTTCAAGGAAATTACCTTGATTTTCAATGAAAATCAAATTTTTGTCCAGTGTTGGTCAAAAAATTTTTCGACCAATGTTCACTTTCTCGAAATACGTCGATATACGAAGTTTGATTTTCATGGTCGACACCCTGCCAAATTTGGTCAATTGATGGGGGCCAAATCGCATGTTTGCAACTCGCTTAGAAAAGGATTGAAACACGTTTGCTTAGCCTTAACACACAATTACTCTGTTTAGCCGCTCTTTCTTCGCAAAACTTTGCACTTTTCAAACTTTTTTGGGGCATGTTTTGGGGATTTGGTCGTTTTTGAAAAAACTATTTTTCTTATAAATAAAGCGTTTTTTTTTGCCCAGCACTGGTCATCCCAATTCCCTCATTTCAACGTCTATGCGCAGCAACATCAAGACCTACAGTATACATCAAATTCTGTGATCGAACCGAATCGAATCGGACCTGCGTTGGTTCGAGATCCGCTGCTACGCTTAGTACCGCCCACGTGATGTGAATTGTAAAGCAGTTCGTATTTCCGGTTGCCCCCGTTTCGATCCTGCTCTCGCAAGACGGGCGGTGTACCAACATGATCCATGGGATTATGTATGTACCGGGGAATGCCAAATAAGCCCCCCACTAAATAAGCCCCCAGGGGATGCTTATTCGGAAGATTTTCCTAAATAAACCTGGATCTATCGCCATTTTCAGCGATGTTTATGCTTATACATAGTCATATACATATTATATATATATATATATATATATATATATATATATATATATATATATACAGTATATATGATAGGAAGCCATCACTTACCGTCCATCGGCATCGTATAGCGTCGCCCCTTGTAGATCAATGTCCATCCGACACGAGCAGCGTCCCCGTCGATTTTATACGACATCGAGAATGGTCCGGGATAGTCGCCCGACACCCAGAACCCGTTTTGCACCTGAACAAAAAATGCGGTGTCGTGTTCAGACATGATCCAATCACGACTGGGATGCAGTGCTGGAACGGGATCCCGGATCCCGATCCGGAAATACCGATCCGGAGAATTTCGATCCCGATAAGATCCCGAAATCGGGATCCCGATTCATCTTCCGGATCCCGATCCCGGTCCGGCATTCTTATCGGGATTATAGAGTTGTTAGAAGTTGCGTTTTATCACTTTTGTACACCTCTCGAAATTTTTCAATTGCGTCGATTTCAAAACAATAGTAACAACACTTTATACGCACCAACTGCTGATTTTGCAACAACAGGGCGTCGATCATATCGTTCGAGTTGGGTATGGCCAGATGGCCATTCGGCATGTGGTTGCAGCTCGTCGCGGCCACGGAATGGGTGACCGCGGTGCTGACCGCGACCAGACAGCGATGGCCTTCGAACAACATGCTTTGCGGCAACGCGGCGCACGAAGCGACGAACGCCGCTCGCTCGGCGCTCTGCAACACTGGAACACGAAACGGGGTGAATTGGACACTTTGACACGGAATCCGGGCTAGGGGCGTGGTTATTTGGTATCAAAAGTGCTTCTATACATTTCACCCATGAAACCGAAGCCAGCTACAGCTCGCTATGCGCAACTGACGGATTGGCCAGGATCCCATTTACGAATCTATCCGCTCATGAGACGCTCCCCACGTGCTTCGAAACTTTTCAAAAACAAAAGAAAAGAAAATCAGCGAAACAGAAACATGCACAATTTCCGTTGTTCTCGAATTAAATCGAAACAACCGTTGAGCGGATGGCTCCACGCAATACACCGCAATGCAGACCGGTCAGAGGAAGACGTCTTAAAGCTGCTGGTAGACAACCCTTCGACCGCGCTTGATCTTGGGGTATAGCAAGTTTCTAATTTCATTGCCTCACGTATTTTTACAGACGCAGGAAAACTCCCGTTCGAAGTCGAAGCAGGCAACAAGCTCAACACACAGTCAACAAGCCACGTAGCTGACACACCCAGCTTGTGCGACTGAAACATTGGAAACGCACACGAGCCAGCTGCGTGGCTTGTTGACTGTGTGTTGAGCTTGTTGCTTGCCTCGACTTCGAACGGGTGTTTCCCTGCGTCTGTAGAAATGCATGAGGCAACGAATTTAGAAATTTACTATAGTACATATAAACAAAGTTTGGACGTCGTGTTACTCGACCCTAATTTGGCGAGCCGATTCCTGATGTTTCACGGCCACGTGGAAGTTTGCCCCTGAAACCTGGCCATTTTTTGGAAATAAATTATCAATTACAAATAAAAATCGTCTAATTATCAAGTCTTTGTTTGTGCTTCCCAGTTTTCAAAACCCCACACAGCTCACACAATGTTTACAACAACATGCGCAAGGGAGCCTTTCCATGTGCACACACACATACACGCAAAGCTTGCTAGCTGAAACATCATCTCCTGGCCGGCTGCGTGTTGTCGTTGTGTGTGCGCTGTGAGAATGGCTGCCATGCGCATGTTATGGTAAACATTGTGTGAGCTGTGTAGGGTTTTGAAAACTGGGAAGCACAAACAAAGGACTTGATAATCAGAGGATTTTTATTTGTAATTGACAATTTATTTCATTCACCACAGATGCTTAAACCTGGCCCGCCACTATTGATATTTGAAATTTTTGGTTTGTTTTTTTGCTCTAATTTAGTTGCCGACATCGAGACGAATAAGGTTTATATTCATGACTTTTTGATTTAGTGCAGATTTTATATCGAAATCAATCGATAAACACCGGTTCTCGGGAACAAAATTAAAAAAAATAGATAGACCCCCACTTATTGGCAATCACGTCAGCCAGGAACAAAATTTTGAATTACCGCCAAATGTTATAGGCTTACAGTATGCTATTAGGGACTTTACGCTCCCGACTTTACGCTCCCACTACACAGTGCTGCCAGTGCGCGCGCTTGCAACACGTGTGTTATGCACTAACAAACAGAGCGGCACCGTACAAAACGCATGGGCAACATGACGTGACTACCGTATGCTTGTGGTAAGAAGCAGTCGGCCATCTTGAATACTTGTTCTTCTCTTCCTGAAATGCACTAAATGGGGGTCTATCTATTTTTTGGAATTTTGTTCCCGAGAGCCGATGTTTATGGATTAATTTCGGTATTAAATCGACACTTAATGGAAAAGTCACGAATGCAAACCTTGTTCGTCTCGATGTCGGCAACAGTAACACATCATAAAAACAGACCAAAATTTTCAAATATCATTAGTGGCGGGCCAGGTTTAAAATTACACTCGTACAAAATACTAACAAAAAATGGCCAGGTTTCTGAAACCTTTTATTTTTTATTAAACAATGGGGACGGTTCAATAGCTATTGTGCATTGCGGTTTGCGCCACAATGTTGGAGGTTGCTGTCACTTCAGTATCAAACTTTGAAACAGCCTAGTCGTGTCGCAGCAGCGTTTCAAATTTTTTCGGTTTTTTTTTCACAAGGGGCCAACTTCAACGTGGCCGTGAAACATCAGGAAGTAACCAATCCGCTCGCCAGATTAGGGTCGAGTAACACGATGTCCAAACTTTGTTTATATATACTACCCCCAAGCTCAAGCGCGGTCGAAGGGTTGTTAACCATTAATGACTATGTAGGTTATGCAGTGTTGGCTATGTTTCGTCAAAAATTTGACTCAACAGGAACCGTGCGACCGTTGGATCTCCTTGTGGGCAACGAACCCCATTCATGTACATATAAAATTAGCCCAAACGTTTCAGAAAGCTTCATACCCGCCTCAACGTCGACGAGCAATGCCCATATGAGAAAGGCAATCCGCACGCGTTCACCAAGTCGTCGACACATGTTCGTCGTGATGGTCTTATTGGAGTGATCACACTCACACACGAGTATTCAGCGCAGCCAAACCTCGTTACATTATAAGAAATCCCACGGAAAAAAAGTGCCAATTTTTCGCCCGAAAAAGGCCTCTTTTGGACATTTCGGCCCATTTTTGCCCATTTTTCAATAAAAAAGGAAAACTCTGTTTTTCTTAAGAGAAATTTTCTTAATTACGAGCTTTTATATCCGTCATTGAAAACGAAATTGCGTGTCACTAGCCGGTTTCTCATATAACGGGATTTGACTGAACAGCAAGAGTACACAAAGTGATGTGTATCGGAGTATTCCTATTCCAACCCATGCCGGTCTAACTGCGCTGAAGTTCCAGCTGAAATAATAATGTTGCTGTAAGTATATCATGCAGTATCAGGCATTTTCCAACTATGAGCTCTTTTGTTTTATGTTCTGTTCTATTGTAAACTGCAATGTGCAGTCCTCTCTCACAAAAGTGAATTGATCGGTATACAGATGCGTATCTGACGACATCTTATTCTGACAGGTAAAGAACATCCACTGTACGGACCGTTGTTAATTCTTTTAAGACGGCAGATCAAAATATCTATCGAGAGAGAGCTTTCTTCACTTTCGAAAATTGAATCCTGTACTTTTTTGAGTGCTTCTCTGTCTTTGACTATAAACAGGGCACACTGTACCGTGTGGATCTGGAGCGCACGTGACACGGACATACGAACATTCATGGGCGCCAGGAGGGACACATGCTCACTTTTCGTTTAGTCCCCCCTTGATAGACTTGAGTTGGGACAAAATTTGGTCAAGATTCGGTTCATGGGTTTTGGTTGAGAAATCAGAATCCGGAGTCGAGTTAGGTCACGCGACCTTTCTAGAACTGGGTTCTAGAGGAGGTGTTCATTTGGACTCACTCACCGGTTTTAGTCATACATGATTGGTTTTCGCCGTTCTCGTTTGGGCGGTTTTCGCGTTATGTCCTTCAACAAGACAGTTATTTGTCGATTTGTGGGTTGAAAATTGCCATAACCTCCTCGTTAAAGGTGATATGCAAAAACCAAGTTGGAATTGTGATTCAGGGCCAGAACCAAGCCCCCGGATCCCACATCGATTAATAAAATCGGTTAGGTTGAGTCCAAATTGTGAACACTCTCTCAAGCATTTTATTAGAAGGATCACATGACTAAACTGGCCCTTGACTCGGTTTGCTCCGACCGAAATTTCCCCGTGGAGCAACCCCTCTCACACCACAATTCCCACCCCCCAAAATCTGGGGGACAAACTGGAGGTGAGCATGTGTCCCTCTTGGCATCCATGTCTTCATACGAACATGCGAACAACAAACGAACGCGCGTTTTTCGAACGGACGCTTCTGCGCAATTGTGCTCTGTAACTTTTTGATTAATTGAGTTGGACCGAATACAATGCTTTTTGGTTAAATGCCTTGGGACCGATCCCAATGTCCAGAATATTGATCCGTGACAGCTCACTGTGCATCATTGTGCGATGTTAACCGCGGCATAACCCGAAACGACCCACGATAAAAGACATAGGAACCTGCTGGGGCCAACTCATGGTCGTAATTCTCGCGTCCCTAGTCACAGTGTGAAATGAACCACATGCAAATACATACGCCTCCTCTTGAAACCT